>ML809243.1:513155-538895 GCA_009831015.1 Picea engelmannii
TCTAAATGGTTATAAATGACAACAATGGGCAATGAATAAATGTTGAATGCTAATTGATGAGTTTTTGTGCAAGAGGGAAGTTTTGAGAAAAAGAACCCCACACTCATTCACCCCCCCTCTAAGTGTGGTAGGTGTGTCCAACACCAGCTAGGAACAGAGCCTGTTCGGCTCCCTAGCTCCAGGATTCCGTGAGGATTCCTGGCCCCTGAGCCCAAAACTCCCAGCAACCTGGTGCACCCCTATAATAGTCCACCCAAAGTCCAAAACCAGAAAAATATCCCACAGAAAATGCAGTCCTCTCCTACAATAATGCTCCTCTCCTCAAAATTTCATAATCACTCCCCAAAGGCCTCTGCCCAATCATATCCTCCCCATTCACTGCCTCCTCCTTCATTTAAGGCCACCCACCTTATCCCCCCATTTACTACCTTATCCCTCCATTCAATACCCTATCCCATGTCATACGTAAAGTCTTATAATAAATAAATTAAAGTTATTAAGCCTTGAATTCCTTAACCAAGCCTTAAATGTGTTAATTAATCAACATATATTAAACAATTAATAAATAAATAAATAATATTATTAATAAATAATTTGTATTTAACTAATACACACTAGGACAGCTAATTATTTAATTAACTATACTTGATAAACCCTATGCAACTATTTAACTAGGGTTGTTACATACACCCACCCTTCAGGGAACTTCGTCTCGAAGTTAAGGTATTTTATGATACAAGAGAAAAGAAACATGGTTCACGCATTCACAAAAAATAACCGTCATTATTAGTAAGTAAGCCAAGAAACTCATTCATACTAGTTTACATGCACAAGAAATGCATGTGTAGCTAGTACATACAAGTCTTGTTCATGTACTAATATCAATAATTATCATCTCCATAGTAATTTCCATGTGCATCCAATCCCTTCAACGAGACTATTCATTTTATAAAAGAAAATAAACCAATCTAATGTTTGCGAAATCCTTTAATTTCAATTATCTAGCTCAACAATGTTATTTAGACAATTGTAGTTTAATTACATAATTATGAATATTTGTATATATATGCATTTTCTTTTCAGAAGGAAAACAATAAATTCCAACATAGGGAAAATCTCCATACACTCTCAACTATTTCTACTCATCCTTCCTCCCTAACTTACTTCCATCTTCCATTCCTATCCTTCCTCTGCTGGACTATCTTGGAGCGTCAACTATATTGACCTAACTCCAAATTGAACCCATAAGCAGAAGTGTCACTATCTTGACCAAGCTTCCCTACCAGGCAACTGATAGTCATCATCACACGTCTAGGGGAGCTAACATCATCCTCCCATGACTTCAGGTTTCAGAGGATACACAGTGGGAAATGCCTCCACCCCTCCTAATCATAACTAGGGTCCACACCCTACAATGGAATATACAGTGGCACTGTGTTGCTGGGAGTTTTGTCATCGTCTATTCATTTTTGGGCAGTCTCATCACCTGAAATCCTGCACTGGTCCACATATCATAGCAATGCATCCAAACCAATATAATTTTACATACAAAGATTCATACCATATTGTTTCTCAGCCAGTGGTCATGACATCCACTTTCATCATCATTATCCCTTGGCTATTTCATAGCCCATAACCTGCAGATTAGTCTGTAACACAAACTCATACATTTATATGCATTATCATCATGTAATTGCATACAACCATCATTTCAATTCGGTATCTGTGTACCAACAACTTAACATCAAAGTTTTCAAGTTAGAAATAGATCTCATAATATCCCATAATTCAATTTCAACACCCATTCATAAAATTATCATTTAGTAAATAGATTGCATCATATCCAACATCATTCTAATAGCATTTAAACCTTCATAGGATTCTCATTCACACAATATATCACATCATATCCATCATCATCAATAACATTTAAACATTCATAAAATTTACATTCACATAGTAGATCGCATCATATCCATCATCATCAATAATATTTAAACATTCATAAAGGTTCATACATCTTAAAAGTTTAAGTGTATCATTTAATAGTTTTACTGTGAATAGAAAATAAAAGTGTAGGCCTCAGGTAATCCTGGTTGTCTAAGTCAAAAGGTGGTGTTGCAAACACCCAACCTTCGAGAAACATATTCTCGAGGTGGTCAAAAAAGTGAGGGATAGTCTCGTCGTAGTGTCTCGGCATCTTCCCAAGTAGAAGATCTTGGACTATACTTGTCCCACTGGACCTTAACTTGGTCTACCAGACGGTTCCTGAGTTGTCGAACTCTACGGTCTAATATGCGTAACAGTTCTACCGTGAGAGTTCCCACGTCCGATACCTGCAATTCCTTCCAATTTAGTTTATGTGATTCATCAGCAACATAATGACGTAAAACAGATACATGAAAAACGTTATGAGTTTTATGCAAGTGGGGTGGCAGTACGGGACGATAGGCAACAGGTCCAATTTTCTCTTGGATTCTGAACAGTCTTATAAATCAAGGTGACAACTTTGTCCCCTTCCCGAACCGTATGGTACTCTTATTAGGCCTGATACGATTGAAAACCTAGTCTCCCACTTCATAATTTCGGTCGGTCCTGTGTGCATCCGCATAACTTTTATGCCTATACTGTGCTTCCTTTAGTCTCTGTCTAATCTGAATCACCTATTCCTCCATCTCTTGAATCAATTCTAGCCCAAATGTTACTCGATCTTCTAATCTATCCCAACTCAACAACTTTCTGCATGGCCTTCCATACAGAGCTTCATAGGGTGGCATTCCAATGGAGCTATGAAAACTATTATTGTAGGCAAACTCTACCAAAGGTAGGTACTTCTCCCAATGGGTTTGATTATTCATAACATACATCCTAAGCATGTCTTCCATGACTTGATTTACCCTCTTAGTTTTCCCATGTATTTCAGGATGATAAGATGTGCTTAAGTTCAACTGAGTCCCCAATGCTGACTGCAAACTTGTCCAAAACCTAGAAGTGAATCTGGAGTCCCTATCTGAAATGATCTTCTTAGGTATCCCGTGCAAACAGATAACCTCACTTACAAACACACGTGCCACATCAATGACATCGTAAGTGTCTCTAACCAAAATAAAATGAGCACTCTTGGTTAACTTATCCACTATCATAAGAATGGCATTGTGTCTATGAGATGTGAGCGGAAACCCCACAACAAAATCCATAGAGATGACTTCCCACTTGGACATATGAACATCATGTGGTTGTAGGAGGACTGTCGGGTGATGGTGGTTGGATTTCACTTTTTGACACTCTAGACATTTGGCGATGAAATGGACTACATCGCGCTTCATGCCTACCTAGAAGAAAATCTTCCTTATGTCTGTGTACATATTTTTCACACCTGGATGTGCACAATAAAGTGCTCTATGGGCTTCCTTCAGTATGATGCTTCGAATATCCCCATCATCAGGAATGTACATCCTTCCCCAATATCTCAATAGTCCGTCTGCTTCCAGAATATATCCTTCATACTTTGGATCTAATTTCCTCCCACTCTGGAGGTTTGAAGTAACCTCTAAATACTAACTGTCTCCTTGGAGTTGCATCAACACAAGTTCCCTCAGATCGACCTTTAAGGGTACCAAAAAGAAGACATGTGGCCTCCTACTCAAGGCATCTGCGACCACATTTTCCTTTCCCTTGATGTACGAAATACCAAAATCCTACTCACTCACAAAATCACTCCATCGCCTTTTCCTGTCATTCAGATCCCTTTGAGTGAAGAGATGCTTTAAACTTTGATGGTCCATTTTGAGCTCAAAGTTTTTCCCCACAAGATAGTGCCTCCAAAGTTTCAGAGCTAGCATTACATCTGCCAACTCTAAATCATGAGTAGCGTAAAGCTCTTCGTGTTTCTTCAACTTCCTTAACGCATAAGCTATCGCTCCTCCATCTTGCATTAGCACGCCCCCAACCCTTGATTCGAGGCATCTGTGTAGACTATGAAGTTCTTTTCCATATTCGACACTCGTAGAATTGGTGCACTAGTTAGTAACCTATTAAGCTCAATGAATGCACTATCACATTCTTCTATCCATTCATACCTGACCCCCTTGTGCTGCAAAGTGGTGATGGGTTTCACTATTTTTGAGAATCCTTCCACAAATCTCCGATAATAACCTGCTAGCCCCATGAAGCTTCTCATCTCATGGGCATTTTTTGGCACTGGCCACTCCATAATGGCCTTTACCTTTTCTGGGTCCATAGAGATTCCTTCATCGGAAATGATATGACCTAAATAGTGGATCTCTTTCTGGAAGAAGGAACACTTCGACAACTTCCCATACAATTTGTTCTCTCTAAGGTAAGACAACACCACTCGTAAGTGTTCCTCATGTTCTCTTTTGTTCTTGCAATAGATGAGAATGTCATTTAGAAAGACTTGTACAAAACGGTCTAAGTACTTCTAGAATACACCGTTCATGAGGCTCATGAATACTATTGGTGCATTGGTCAATTTGAAAGGTACTATGACAAACTCGTAATGTCCAAACCGAGTTCGAAAGGCAGTTTTTGGGATATTTCCTTCCTTAATCATTAACTGGTGATACCTTGATCGCAAATCGATATTTGAGAATATCGCTACTCCTTTCATCTGATTGAAGAAGTCATCTATTCGTGGCATTGGGTACCTATTTTTCATTGTAGCACGGTTCAAGTCCCTGTAGTCTATAAACAATCGTAAGGAACCATCCTTCTTCTTTACAAAAATTACTAGTGCACCCCAAGGTGAGACACTAGGCCTTATTATCCCTAAGTCCAGTAACTCTTTCAACTGCATTTGAAACTCGCAAAGTTTCGGTGCTTTCATCCGATATGGAATATTGGAAATTGGTTCTGCACCAGGTTTTAGCTTAATACTAAAATCAAGCTCCCTTTCAGGAGGTAACCCTGGTAAATCATTCGGAAAAACATCCTTAAATTATGACAATACCGGGTACTGATCCAATGAGGGTCCCTTCCTTTCATTCACTACTTCCACTACATATATTTGACACCCTTTCCTCAGGCATCACTTAACCTTCATAGTTGAGATAAAGCGTAATGACACCTTTCTCCGTACACCCTGGATCTCTACTGGTCTTCCTTCATCGTCGACACAAAGAACCCTTTTTGCGAAACAATCTACCAAATCTTGATGAGATTCTAACCAATCCATTCCAATGATTAGGTCATATGCCCCGAGAGCAGTGACGTATACCTTCAATCTGGTAGTACACACTCCCAGGTCTACTATACAATTATCAACACTAGGTCCTACCGCTTGTTTTTTCCTCGAAGCCATCTCGACTTGTTCAAAGTCATTGTGTTCATAGGTTGCCAACCCACTCTTTTCTAATGTAGATGGTGAAATGAAACTATCTGTAGCACCATAATAAAATAAAATCTTAACATTGATATGATTTAACATACCTGGTGACTCCACCACCATGGATTGATGTTCAGCCTGGAGATTATTAACCGCTGCGTAAATCTGGTGGTTGCTACTTGCTCTTCCCATCGAGGCCTTTCCTTCTCTATGCACAAATTCTGATTGTAACTCTGGGCAGTCATGCTGGTAGTGGGGTCCTCCACACCTCGAACAGGTAACACAGGATTGAACCTGTGCACTGTCATGTGACTGTATCTAAAATGAGTTCCTCCCCCTGGAACCCCTACCCCTACTAAATGCTCCCTAAGATGGTCGTGGACCTGCATGCGTCGTTGGTGATGAACGAGATGCTGCACTCGCTGCCATTGAAATCCCTATAGCTACTGTCCTTGGTGCGATTCTATTACCATATGGAGGTGGCCTTGAGCCCCCTCCCCTGGGAAATGTCCTAGGGGCCTTCCCCACGAATCCAGGATGATGCGGAAAGGTCGGTCTCATACCTCCGATTAAGTTCATGTGTTCCTCCGCATAACGCACATTTTCCACAGCTTCCTCTACTGAAGACGGTTTCCACATCCGCACTATAGCCCTTATCTTAGGGTTTAACCCATAGACAAAGTGTTTTGCCTGTCGTTGGTCATTATCCATATATGAAACATATTTGACCAATTCCATAAACTTAATCTCATATTCTTCTACGGTCTTGTTTCCCTGTACTAGAGCATGAAATGCTCCTACCTATTGTTCCTCATAGTAAGTTGGTAGATATTTCCTTCAGAACATCTCCTCGAAAAGTTCCCAAGATACGGTGTCTGGGGTAATATGCAGTTGTCTTTCTAGGTTGCCCCACCAGTTCAAGGCACTGTCTCTCAACTGGAAAATCGCTATATTCGCCTTTGAGGTGGACGCATAGTCCTTTAAGGCAAAACACCTTGTCATGCCTTCCAACCATGCTTCTGCACGTTCACTGGCACGACCCCCGGAAAACTCTGAAAGTTTGATCTTCTGCAGTTCTCTAGTGATGTCTTCGGGTGGAGGTCCTCCCCCTGAATCCATCGACACTTCTGGATTACCCGTTCCAAATGGTGGGGGCTCCACTTTGATCCCTGCTGGTTGACACCCTTTTAAAGTCTCATTTATGGCCTTCAAAGAGCGCAGTATGAGAGCTAGTTCAGGCGCTGGTGGTGGCGGCGTTGGCGGTGTTGGCGGTGCCTGCGACGATGCTCCTCTGCCTCGATTTGCTTGAGTCCTAACCATCCTGTATGCTTTAACCTGCATCAACCAAATTTGTTAGGGTGAGTTTAAGGACATTTCATATTTGCGCAACTTAAACTAGAAAACAGGGTTAAGCGTAAGTTTTTTTTACTTGTATGTAAACAAACATTACTCTCTTTAGGGGAGGTGGCTAGGTTGGGGTTTAAGCATCTAAGCTTGATGTCTTCGCCTAAGAAAAATATTGACCCTCTCACTCGATAGTTACGCTAGCACTGTACCCCTCTCGCCTATTCCTCTAACTTACCTTCCTAGCGCACATGGAACCCCTCCCGATTATCCTAGTCTAAGTCCTTTAAAATTTTCGTTTAAAACTAATTAACGTGATTTCTAATCATAATTTATCATAAACATTGATCACTCACTTAGTTAATTAATCATTCTAATTTATTAGTTACTAATAATTTAATCACCTTAAGTAGTTTTAAACTTAAACATGAATTTAGATCATTAATTTAAATATAATTTAAACACAATTTTAAATGTAAAGAAATTTAAAATATTTATAAAAAATTAAACTATTTAATTAAAGCATAGATTTTAAACGTAAATTGAATGATGTTTAACAAAATGTTTAACATAAATTTCCAATCAAGATGTTTAACATAAATTTAATAAAAATAAATAAAAAATGTTTAACATAAATTTAATAATATTTAACAAATTTTGGAATATGTAAAAACAAATTTTAAAGGATTAATTTAACGAATATTTATAAATATATAAAATAAATAATATAAAAAAATGCAATTTAATAATTTTTTTTTTTTAACAAAAATCAAAATAATAAAAGAAAAGTGCAGGCACGCATGGATTCCATGTGCCCGTCTTGCTTCCTCCAATTCCTTTCATACCTAAACCTAACCCTACATGTACTCTCTCTCAGGCTCTCATCCCCTAAAACCTTACACAAACATTCATCTAACGCCCTGTCACCTTTCCATTCTGCTCTCTCCCTCTCGGCAGGCTCGATGCTCGGCTCTGAGCACTGGTGCTTGGGCGCTGGCTTGTGTGTTGTTGTTGTTTGATCTTGTGTTGTTGTTGCAGGTTCCATGGATCCGGAGAAGGAGCTAAGCCTCTGTGCGTGCTAATAACGTGAAGGTCGCAGGTTCGAAACCTGCATAGTCCAGTATTTAAGTCACTGGAGGTCTCCAAAGTAACTTTGCTAGGTGCTTGTTCTTTTCCATTCTCCTCCACATGAAGTCTTCTGTCCAGTTGAAGTCTGAGTGGCGCCGTTTCTTTTTTTTTAAAACTTAGATGTGTTATGGCAACTATGCCTTCGTGATCTCAACGCTTGATGTTTGTGCGCTGGGCTTATGTGTTGTTTGTGGCCTGTTGCATGCGCTTGTCTTTGGTGACTTGTGGTACTCCGCACATGTCTTGTGTTGTTTGTGGCATGTATGTACTGCAAAAAAAAAAATCTACTTGCCTGGTACTAATTTCCGTGCAATTTTGAGTAGCATGTGAGAATCTTGCTTATTTTGCATGAGATATAAGGATTAGTTTCGGGCTTGGGGCTTAGAGTTGAGATTGGTAGTTCTGTGGATTGTTTGACTCGGCACTCGTGTTGTTTTGTTTCCTGCGACTTCTCCCTGTGGCTTGGGTGCATGGGCGTTCTGTTTTGACGCGTTTTGCACAGTCTTTTGGTCCCTTGTGGGATTGGTTCTTGGCGCTGGGCTCATTTTCCGTGGTCGACAGACGGAGATTAGGTCTTAGTTCTAGGTTCTAGGAAAGGTTGTCAACATAAATATCTCAGTTTAGAACCTAACGTGGAAGCTCAAACTAGTGCGTCTGCTAGACGAGGTTCGAGTCTTAGACATATTGTGCACAAAGTCTTCCTCGTGGGCTCCTCCTCCTCCTCGACAGCTTGGCACTGGGCTTTGTGTTATTGTGTCGACTCTATGGTCGTATGATGATGCATGCTAAGCAAGCGCACAAGCTCAGGGCTCGGAGCTAGGCCTATGTAGTGTAAGGAACAGGGACTCGTGGGATCTTCACCTTGCACCTCATGTTTGGTCTTGAGTGTTGATCTAGTGTTGTGATTTGTATTCTTGTGGACATGTGTTGTGTGTTGGTGTAGGTGCGCTTAATAATTGTGAACTGGAGAATGGCCTTCGGGCTCAAGTGGTGTTGGTTGTCCATGGGTTTTTTTTTTTTTATGCAAGGTCTCTATTCTTATTTTGACGAGTTGGATGTCTTTTAGGGTTTTAGTTTTATGTGATTTTGCAATCTTATTTTTATGAACTTTTTGCATATGGATTTTGATATTACAACCCATTTTAATGATTATATAGGATTGCTTTATTCTATATTTGCCTATTCATTGATTTAGAATTAGAATGATTACAATTTTGACTGAATTCATGCCAGTTTGATTTGGTATTTTCTGAAGGCAGTGTACACTATTGCCTAATCGACCGATCTAGGTTTGTTTGGTGGGTGTATCCATTTACTTGTTTACATTTATTTTTGTTAAATATACATGAAATTGATTGCAGTTATTGGGTGTATCCATTTTTCTTTGTCCGTGTGTTTTTTTTTTCAATGTTATGCCATTCAGTTGATTCCTAGTGGACAGGCTCCCTAAAAGTTTGATAAACATGGGTAACCAGGTTTTTTTAGGGATTTTTGTATTCTTTCTTTACTCTAATGCAGTTGTTTAGATTGGGGAAATTAATGAAGGGTAGGATTGCAGTATTCTTCATGGATCCCTAATCATCGATGAAGGGTTCACCTAAAGACGGGTAGTACTAAAAAAATCTCTCATGTAGTTACGACCAAAAATATTCACCAATGATAATATGTTTCTGTCTTGCAATTGTTTAGGGTTCAGGTAAGGTTCACTAATGAAAGTATAATTCAGTTGTAGGTAGGCCCTTAATGCTCCAGTGCTTCAATCTGAGGCTCTGATACCATGTGTAAGAACCTAATTTAACAAATCCTAATAAAATTTGTAAATTTAAACAATTAAGATTATTTCGATGTATAAGCAATAAGCAATTTCATTATTCATCATATAAGCAACATAAATTTAAATTTATGAACAACATGCTAATAAATTTAAATAACCATCACATAACACCACATATTCATGAAAATAAATAAATAAGCATACCTTCGTTTGATACTAAATCCCCGATCTTTGGTTGTCCTCTCTGCTGCTTTGCCCAAAATTCTACCCAAAACCAAATCTTCCTCCCTGCTAGCTAGGAACAGAACCTATCCGACTCCCTATCTCCAATATTTTGTGAGGATTCCTGGCCCTCGAGCCCAAAACTCCCAGCAACTTGGTGCACCCCTGTAATAGTCCACCCAAACTCCAAAACCAGAAAAATATCCCACAGAAAATACAATCCTCTCCTGCAATAATGCTCCTCTCCCCAAAATTTCATAATCACTCTCTGAAGGCTTCTGCCTAGTCATATCCTCCCCATTCACCGCCTCCTCCTTCATTTAAGGCCACCCACCTTATCCCCCCATTTACTACCTTATCCCTCCATTTACTACCTTATCCCTCCATTCAATACCCTATCCCCTGTCATACGTAAAGTCTTATAATAAATAAATTAAAGTTATTAAGCCTTGAATTCTTTACCCAAACCTTAAATGTGTTAATTGATCAACATATATTAAACAATAAATAAATAATAATATTAATAAATAATCTTTATTTAACTAATACACACTAGGACAGTTAATTATTTAATTAACTATACTTGATAAACCCTATGCAACTATTTAACTAGGGTTGTTACACTCTTTCTCTTGTGCATGCATATTTTCAAAGCAAACCCGATCTCAGATCCTCCTGGAAGCACATATGTTCTCCTCAATTTCTTGGGAATCTTCAAATAAGCATGCTAAGGATGAAGACCTCCTTTCTAACAGGAGAAGGACAAGATCTGAATGTTGCGCCATAACATAGTATACCATGGAAGTGATCTCAGTAGGCTAGATCTCCAAGGGCATGCCATGATAAATGTTATAAAATCTTATGTTGAAGATAGACAAAGCTTCTTCCTCCTCTCTCCTCAAGGCATAAAAAATAGTGAGGTACAAATCAAAATATTTGTTCTCACCGCAATGATTTGAAAAGGAATTAGACAACTCGATCCAAGAGCCAATGGACTCAACTCTCAAACTCTTAAACCATGCTGCAACATCTCTAAATAAATATTTGGAGAACATCCTCATAATAACATCATGTATAATCTCGAACTGATCAACAAAATTTTGAAAGGCCCCCAAATGCCTCTCGGCTGTGACATGATACTCTCCAGAAAACCAGGGAAGATACTCAAGCCAGTCAAGAGGATAAGGATGAAGGAGATAAGGCAACCTTAAAGGCTTGGACATCTTCATTCTGATTTTAGTTTGAAAAGTAGTGGCATAATCATGAGGATAAACAAGATGATGACAAGGCTCAACAGTAATGGAAAAAGGTGATGAAATATGGTTAGGCTTTGAATCAGTTTCAACCTTCGTAAGGTTATATGGTTGATCAAACTCAGAATGTATTTGAATACAAAGATCATCTTTATAAACAAGGTTAGGTGAAAATATTGAATCAACATCTACAATACAAGCAATATGCAGATCTTGTTCTTCTAAAGATGGATATATAAAAGAAGATTGATGATCATCCAAATATACAAAACATAATATGATCCTCTAAAAAATGATACGATAAAGAACAACAACAACTCATGAAGAAATCTCATAAATTGATACTTGGATTTTCCCTTATGCCCTTTCATCTTTCTGTCAACTAGATCCTCCCCAGTAGAGTCTTTGATTGTGGAGTCTCCAGGCAGATTGTTACATTCGATTTTTGTGTCCTTAATTTTTCTGCCATCAAAAGTCGTATCTGTGTCATTCTCCTAAGGAAACTAGCTCACTCTCGTTCCCCAACAACGACGCCAATTTGTTATCACTCCAAGAGTCTTTTCCTGGCTGTAAAGAGAACGAGCTTGGTAACATAAATCTATTTGGTTGGATGAAATAATCTGCAAGGTGGATCGATCTATGAACTATTAAGCCTCACTTAGACAAGACTATGATGAACACATTATGACAAACAAAGTTCTCTTTGAATAGATCAGATGAAGTAAAATTGATATGGAAAAGAGAACACTACTATATCAACATATTCAATACACTAAAAACATATACAAATGGTCAATTACAGGAGTAAACTATATGTGGGATCTAAATCCACCAATGCAACGAAAGAATGGCATCTCTCACTGGTCAAATGAATTATAGATACTATAAAATTTACCATACATCCACATATACAGAAAGGAATGGAAAGAAAAGGAAGTCTGACCAAAAACTCAAAGAGGAAATTCTGCATTTAGATATATACTCAACAAATGTCTCAGTACGCAGTTTGCTTATAATTTACAAAGATTGAACCACAATCATGAAGACTGCTCCTGCCCTGACTTTACAATTTCTGAAATGTAAATAAAGAATACATATTGTTATAGATCCTAAGAAGATGGATCTAAAAGCCACCTAGCAAATCTAGACTATTGTGTTTGCAAAGAATAGGATACACGATCCTATTTTTGGACTAAGAAAACTAATATTCAAATTCCATACGAGCCACTTGGGAAAAGATCAAGATCTTGTCGAATATGAAGGTTATTATATTCAATTTGAAACAGGTTGCCAAGTGTCTCAAATGATGAAAACAATTGTAGTTAAAATCCCTTAGAATCTGGAATTGATGATGAAACCTCTACCACTTGTCCTCTATGGATGCTTCTGACAACTGTGTTTACACCTTTGAATGGGAGATTTAAATCACAACTTGTTGAAGAAACAAAACTCCCAAAAACATCAGTTGGCAGTTTCAAGCTATATTTCTTCAGCATATGCTCCAAGATGCAAAAACAAATGTTAAATTCCTTTGCAGATAATGTCACCTGACCTTCTGACTATTGAATGTCCATAATATTGACAACAATTTGCAACTTGTCGATGATTTCATAAGGATTTTTTGTTGCTAAAAGGATCAATTTAAATTTAGAAGAATTAATACTATTTCTACCAAGAATATAGTATCACATGCCATCCCACCAAGGTAAGCTTCTTTCCTTTTGATTGGTTGATTCTCTATAGGATTATGATTTCCAGCTTGAAGAGGCACAAAATTAGAAACATTACCTAGAGGGGAAGTGCCTACATTTATAACACTTAAATTGGCTTTCCTAAGTGCAACAGTAAAGCATAGCTTACATTAGAAAATGTTGGCTCGAAACCAACTCCATAGGCAACTTTTTCTTTTTCAAACTGAATAGGTAACTTAGAGTACATTTTAAGTGGAGGAGTTGTACCACTCATAGAGCACAACATTTCAACCATGTGCCATTTGTCAATATATACATCCTGCAAAAATTGAGGTGGAAATGTTGTTTCCTGCTGAGCAAAGACTATGCTACCCTCAAAAACTCTGGCTAGAGATGCATCAATTGTGGACCTGCAAAATTTTCTTGAGAGTCACCTGGCAAGTCAAACCATTGTGCGTTGCATCAGATGAAGACCGAACAGGGTCAACCAATTTAGCAACAACATTGTCTTTCAATATTCTATCCAATGTAAGAACCTTGTCAGATTCTATCCTTGATGTCTGTCGGGTCTTTCTTGTCCAAATTCTATAGTTGTTCCCAGAAGAGGATGTTCGTCGAGCCATGGATTTGTCATTATAACCAAATCTCTGCCCTGACATTGAATTTGAAACTATTACTCCACTTGAAGAGACTTGTCGAGTCATTGGGCCATTATAGGATTTTCTGGTTCTCTTCAAAGTGATATGTTGGTTTTACTCTGTTTAGGGCCTCTACTGTAAACAAAATACTCACTACTTCCATACTCAATATCTGCACTTCATCACCCACCATAATACAAAGAATCTCTGACTGAGTAGGTGACTTGAAAAAATATCCCACAACCAACTTCCATATTGAGAGATCTTTATTCATTTTGTTGGTGACATAAGTCACTCTTGGATTGCAGCAGGAGCAGAGCCCGACGCCCATCAATTTATGTCACAATTTGTTTATAAAAGGGGTGATTGAATGGAAGTTAACTCAAAACAATACTGTTCTAACTCCGAGACTAGGCCAGGCATGCATGGGTAAGTGAGGTCTTAGATAAACTTCAGACAGTGATTTGTAGTAAGGGTGAGTAGGGGGAAGACTTGTATAAGAGAACTGTAAAGGTCTATCGTGAACATCAGGTTCCTAACAGATTGTAGGAGAAAACATCTAAACGCAAGATATTCTTACATTCAAATGCAGAAACCGAAGAATACAACAATGCACAATAAATCCTTTATCATAACACAATTGCAATAATTCATGTGAATCAGTCAATCATGAACTCCCTCAGTATGAGATGAAAACTAGATGGGGTAGAAAAACTGCCTGTAATTAAACAAGAAATCTTACATGCAGATGCATAACTAGAGAACTAGAATGTCTATTAAAACTTTACAATCGGGAGCTTCGCTTTACCATCGATACCTTGAAAAATATCAAAACTAGGTATATATATACTCCTAAACCTTTTCCCAACAGAATCCTACTGGACTTTCGAGACAAGGAGGATCTTCAATCAAATCTGGCCTGCACTCCTCTGTCATACGCCACTTTAATTCTATATGGCTCATGCCAGGGGGTAGCCGAGTCCTTAAATTCTGAATTGGCATGCGCAGGCTTCCCTGGTGATTCGAGGACTCGACATGGCTTTCATGAAAAGAACCAGTACAGAGGACCATCTTGGGTAGAATTTCAGCTGGGACATCCATACCTTGCAACTAATGAGTGAGGCGAGGTTTCAACCACCCTCTCTCTTCTTCATTTATTCCCAACAGGTATCGGGATCTAGATCACGTCGAACCGGCATCTAGAGAACATAGTGCCCCCTTCTGAAACTCAACTCGGTGCTTTTGGCCTCCCTTTTGTACAACCCTTTCTACTTTCTCAAGTGACCACGGGTCATGACCCTATGCCTATCTTCCAGAGTGCTCTCGGCATTTT
Organism: Picea engelmannii; assembly: GCA_009831015.1. Classification (NCBI taxonomy): domain Eukaryota; kingdom Viridiplantae; phylum Streptophyta; class Pinopsida; order Pinales; family Pinaceae; genus Picea; species Picea engelmannii. The sequence continues at coordinate 527,883 of ML809243.1, forward strand.
GGGGTTCGTGGATAGGAAGGAGCAAGTCTTCTCTCTTCAAAATCGTGATGGGCGAAAATTCGGGAGGGCCTAACGGTCGCCACGCATCCCCCCACTAATCTGATGGCTCTGAACTAATCAGAAATACTGTGGGCCCGGGTCCAAGACGTCTTCAATGCTTCGCTCTTGGGGGATGTGAGAGAGTTGTTCCTTATGCTTCGAAATCACGATGGGCGAAAAGGCGGAGAACCTAATCACACACCACGTGTTCCTCCAAGATGAATGACTAAGATCACTCTCGGCGCTTTGGGGCCCGTCTTGTCAAATGATAAACATTAGCACCCCTCCTTCAGGCCCGCTCCTCTATGACCAGGCACTAAAACCATGGGCCCGATTATAGGTGCTTTTGGCACTTCAGGATTCAAGGTTTCGAGATGTGAAATGATGAGGAGCGCTTACCCCTCGAACTCCCAAATGTCGACATGACACGGATGTGTGCCGCGCGTCCTTCAGATGAACGACCCAGATAGTATCCATTATTTTAAAGGGGGCTGCCCTCATTCACAGGCTCACTTGACGTGACCTGGTGCTAGGACCGTGGGCTCGGCCCCAAAGGTGCTTTCGACATTTCACCAATCAGTGATTTCAGCTATAAAGAATGAGAGGCTCCTTGTCTCCTGAAACACCGATCCCCGATACACCAACTGGCTACCACCTGTCCCAGTTGGATCGGATGACCTAGATTTTCCTTGAACTATTGGCACTACCCTTCGTGCTAAATCTTGGGCAACTTGGCAGCCCTGAAATCCCGATGACCATCGATCAGTTTTGTAGGTGGATCTCGGCTGCTGACGACAAAACTTCACCCGCTCGCTTGACTTGTAACTGGAAAATGGATTCTCCCGTGCTGCACTTGGGCACTTCCCGTGCAACCTGCAGACCTGGGTACTTTTGTGCCTAAGACAAAAATTGTTGCTAACATTAGGCTCCATGGGGGATAGAGTCATCCTTGTGATTCTCTAAGAACTCATTCTGCAGCTTCAGTGCCTTGCTATTGGGCTATGGAGTCATTTACTAAGCCCAAAATATGCAAACAGAAAATGAACAAAGAACTAAAGGACAATATTTACAAACAAAGGAGTCGTCTAGGCTAAAACAAAACATTTCTTCAGAAAATGCCCATTTACTAGGCTGTTGAAAACCTCTTCACCCTTCAGACCTTGCAAATTGTATGTGTTGTTTGAGAAAACCTCAGAGATTTTGAAGGGGCCGATCCAGAGGGCATCAAACTTGCTGTGTTTTCTCCTATCCTATCTGGGTGCATCCCACTTAAGCACCAAATCTTCGATTTCAAACTCCTTCTTCCTGACCTTCCTGTCAAAATCCTGCTTGACCTTTTGCTAATGACTATGAGTTGCGTTCCTCACCTGCTCCCTGATCTGTTGTACTTCCATTATCTGATGAATCCTTCTGATCATATGATCCGGCTCTCCTTCATAATCTTGAAAGAATTTCACCACAGGTAAGGTGAGCTGAGTGGGAAAAACCGCCTCTGCTCCATAGACTAGCTGAAAAGGCGAGGTGCCCAGGGATTTCTTCATTGTCACACGATCAACCCATAGAGAAAATTTCAACTTTGAATCCCAGGCCCTTTTGTTATCCTCCAACAATCTTTTGATGATCATTATCAGGCTTTTGTTGGAGGACTCTGCTAAACCATTGCTTTGGGGATAGTAGGGGGTGGAGTGAATTAGCGAGATCTAGAACTACTCACAGAACTTAATGAGAGGCTCAGATTTGAAAGAAACAACATTATCAGTGACGATCCTATTGGGACAGCTGAATTTGGCTATGATATCCTCCAGGAAGCCGATAATTACTTTGTGTGATGTACTTCTGGTGGGGGTAGCTTCTATCCATTTGGTGAAATAATTTGTTGTAGTAAGGATCAATATGTGCTGGCCACTTGAGGGAGGATGGATTTCCCCGATGAAGTCTAGCCCCCATTGTTGAAAAGGTGCTGAAGTTATTACAGGCTTCAGTGGTAGTAACCCAAGCTGCTGCTTCCCTGAGAATTTTTGGCATTTGATGCAGGCCCTGATTTCTCTGCTGACATCAAAGAATAAAGTGGGCCAGTAATACCCAGCCCTGAGGATTTTGTGAGATGTGGTCTTCCAGAAATGATGCCCCCCACAAAGGCCTCTATGGAAATCAAACATAACTTTTTGGGCTTCTGATGGGTTCAAACATCTCAGCAGAACCCCTAGAGGGTCTCTCCAGTACAAGACTTGCCCAATGAGGAATATCTGACCACCTTGACCTTTAAATATCTCGCCTTACTTTTACTCATTCCATCCAGGGGCTTCAACTTCTGCAGAAAGTACAAAATGTCACAATACCAGGCACATTCTGCCAATGATAAGCCGTCCTGAGAGCGTTGGTTGGGCAACTCATCTTGCTGAGTTACTGAGCAAGTATTGATGAAACTAACCCCCAAGGCTTCGCAATTGGATTCATCCAGTAGCTTGGCTAAACCTTGCCCCTTAACCAACTTGGTGGGCTTTATCTCCAAGTCAAATTCTAGGATTCTAGCGATCCATCTGCCTCTTCTCCCATCTATATTGGGTTGTATAAGGATGTCCTTTACGAAAGTTGAAGGAATGTATGTGGTTACCTTTCAGTGCAGGACATAGACTCTGAAATCTTTGAGAGCTTTCACTAAGGCATAGGCCTGTTTCTCCATGATTTCATACCTGATCTCTGCATCTCTTAATGCCCTGCTGAAGAAGGCAATGGGTTGCTCTAGCCCTTCCTCATTTTTCTGCAATAACATCGCTGCTACTGTATCGAAATAAGCAAAAGAAAAAACTAAGAAGGGTTTGGAATAATCAGGACTAATCAACACAGGTGCCTTAGTTAGTGCCATTTTTATTTGGACAAAATATTCCCTAGGTTCAGCGGTCCATTTCACTTCATTTCCCTTTCTGAGCATGGATGTGATGTGTTTCACCAGTTCAACAAAATTTGAGATGAATCTCCTTAGAAAGTTAATCTTTCCTAAAAAGGCCTGGACTTCTCTTTTAGATCTGGGAAGTAACAGGGTCTGAATTGCCTCTACCCTACTAGGATCAATTCTCACTCCCTTTGCTGATACTATATGGCCTAACAGCTTCCCCTCCTTCATAGAAAACAAATATTTCTTTGGGTTTAAGGAAAGGCCAAATCTCCGACACTTCAGGAAAACCTTCCTCAGGTGGCAACAATGCTCCTTATCAAACTTGGAGAAGACTGTGATGTCATCTAGGTAGATTACTACAAACTGGTCTTTTTCCCCGATGAAGGCTATATCCATGGCTTGCTGAAATGTTGCTCCTGCATTCATCAATCCGAATGGAATTTTGGCATACATGAATGTCCCCCAAGGAGTGGTGAAGGTTGTCTTTTCCCTTTCCTCAGGCATGACCGATATCTAATTATAGCTAGAAAACCCATCGATCATGGATATCCTGGATGCGCTAGTTACCCTCTGCAGTATGTGTTCCATATTAGGTAGGGGGTAATTGTCTTTCTTTGAGCTCCGGTTCAGGTTCCTGAAGTTGACACAAAGCCTGATTTCTCCACTTTTCTTCCTCACCAGGACCAAATTGGCCACCCATTCGGAATATCTCAAGGGGATGATGATCTGGGCCTCTAACAACTTCTTCACTTCTTTCTCCATGACAGGAAGCAACATGGGATTTATCTGTCTTAGCTTCTGCCTAAATGGCCTAGCCTCTTCCTTCAGTGGGATCTTGTGCTCAATGAAAGATGTGTCATAAGTCTTAAGGTCTTCGTATGTCCATGCAAACACATCAGCAAACTCTTTTAATAATTCAGTATATTCCGCCCTCTATTCATTGGTTAGGTTGCTTGATAATTTGACAAACCTAGGCTCCTCCTGTGTGCCAATGTTGCATCCGTCTGTATCAACATTTTCATTCAAAACCTTACCCTTTACTGCCACATCATTCCCATCGAACAATCTTTCTAAAGGGACTAGTCCCCTCAGAATGTGATTGCTAGGCAGTTGAATAATCTGGTGATTAGAAATTTCATTTAAAAACACCTCAGGGTGAGGGTCACCTTCCGGGTCAGGATCCTGATCAATATGCAACGCAGAAAATTCATCAACAGATTGGAGAAATGTTTTGATCTCCAGATCATCTTCAAATACCTTCCAATGCTTGACATTGTCTAGTACAGAGGGCCTATATCTTATTTCAACATCATATTTGACCATAGGCGGCAGAGGAACTTTGAGCAAACTAGCTGAGACAGCTAAAGAATCGGTTGAAGTATTCTCCCCCCTCGGAATGAAAGAAATGTTAAAGGCCAAGAAGAAATTGTCAATCAGGTCCCATACCTCATTTCTGTAATTTCTGAGCCGGGGATTAATAGCACGATAATCATTTCTGACTTGTTGGATAATCAACTCAGCATCTCCAAATATTTCTATCTCTTTAATTCCCATTTCCTTTGCAGCCCTCATACCCAGAACAGGAGCTTCATACTCTGCCACATTGTTGGTGGTTTCGAATTCCAGCTTGTATGACAGGGATATGGCCTCCTGACAAGGCGATATGAAAACCACTCCAGCGCCAGCGCCTTCGCTAGAAGAAGATCTGTCGAAAAACATCCTCCAAACAGAGGGGGTTGGAGGGGAATCGGATAATCAAGACTGGGCCGCTTTCTGACTTGGAAAGGGTCTTCGGGAGCATCAGTGAGCTGCAATAGACTAGACCCCAAATCGGTGTCAAGTGAAAAGATGGGGTGATTAGTGGGGTTTGCTTCATCACTAACAATGTAGGCCAACTGAGCTTCCCTATATAACCTCCTTTTTTCCCCTCCGAAGACTGGAATGGTGGCATACGTGAGATCCATCTGTAATGTTCCTCCAAGATTTTTTATCCAAGATCTAGACAACAACATGTCAAACTTGGAGGGGACGTCAGCTACCACAATATCCATGACCACACTCTTCATGGGCAGATGAAACAAAGAAACCACCAGGTCTTGATGACTCCTAGACACTGCACTCTCCTTGAATCGAAAGAGTACAAATCATGATAAGTTTTAGTCACCTCCAGTCCCAATTCTTCCATTACTATTTTGGGCATAAGGTTATGGGAAGCCCCTGAATCGATGAGGTAGTTATGCAACACTTTATAATGTATGTTCAGAGATGTGTAGAAGGGAGGGGATGAATCATCTCTATATTCCACCATGGGTCCTAGGACAACTGCTGGCTTTTCATCTTGGAGATTTATGGAGTCAGTGGAAGGCTAGGGGAGCTCAGATTGCAGCAGCTTGGAAAAAGACCTTTTGAAATCTTCGTTTTTAACTAGTTCATATAGGGGTACAAGAATTCTAATCTTCTGAATCTCATGCTCAAAATTGAAGGAGGGAATAGGCTTAGGAGCTTCCCTTACCTCAGTGACAGGTTCTTTGGCTGCTGGCGAAGCACTCTGAGTTTTATTTTCTTTAGTAGTGGTCGTTGCAGCTTTAGTAGGCCTTTCTGCTATGAGGGGCTGATCCTGGTTATCAAAGTTCCCTTATTTCTTTTTTGACCTGAGATTATATCTATTAGGAGTGTTGCTGGATTTTTCCCCTCTCCTCATCTCATTGATTTGAGCATTGATAAGGGATTCTTCATATGCATATTGGGTCAAATGAGGAAACAGGGAAGTGTCCTCGATGTAGTGGATCTCGGGGTCGAGTTCATCCACCTCCTCCCCCACTTCATGAGAAACTAGGTTGTTCTGGAGAGGGGTCTCAATCCTCTGATCATATCTATCTCTTCTCCTCTGTTCCCTAGGAAAAGCCTTCAACAAATTGTTATTAGGCTTCCTAAAACCTCTACTATCTGCATTTTGGGGATTTTTGTAGATGGGCTTTCCTTCTAATTCCCACTTTTCCATCCTGGCAAAAAATGATTTTAGTATTCTAACTGTCTCATCTGTCTGAAGGGGCAGGGGAGAGGAACTAGATGGGGAAGCTTCAGACCTCTTCCTAGATATGTTTCTATCAACAGTGTTCCTGAGTTGGTCAACAACCAATATGTTAGATTCTACCTCCACGGCTGCATCCTGCATATGGGCCAGAGTAGTGGCTCTTCTTTCCCTCAACAGGAGGCATAAATCAGAATCAAAGGCGCTAGCATAAGTGATCTTTGCAGAGGCTTCGGATGGTTTTATCTCAGCAGGGATTTTGTTGTACATTTTATTGAACCTCTTGGAGAAATCGGAGACAGACTCCCCTTCTTTTCTCTTCAAAGACCCAAACTTTGTCATGTAATACATGAAGTCCTTTTTATCTCCCCATTGTCTCAAAAAGGCACTATCCAAATCTTTGATCCCATCAATAGATCCAGGAGGCAGGGCCTTGAACCATTTTCTAGCCTCGCCTTGAAGGCTATGGACAAAAATTCTCATCCATACTTTTGCGTGCATGATAACATTATCATCTATAAAACTGTAAAAGGCTTCTAGGTGTTCTTCTGCAGTTATGTACCCCTCGCCTGTAAACTTAGGCAACTTCTTGAGGTAACCATCTGCTGGGAGGGCATTGAGAGGCTGAGGTAACATGAGGGGAGCATACCTAGTGGCTATAATGGCCTCCATTCTGGTCATAGGGGGATTTTCTCCTGCCATAGGGATATTATGTGGAGGAGAACTCAGAGGAGAAGGAGCTCGAAAAGGGGATACTGGGGATGAGATTCTAAGGTGAGTGGGAAACAATAGGGGATTTAGGGAGAAGGCTAGCGAGCTTAAGCCAGCAGATGTTTCTCTTTGTGTGGAAGAAACAACAGTAACAAGAGGAGGAGCAGTAAAGCTAGGAGTGGGGAAATCCTCTGTGGTCCTGGGTCTATGCCAAGGTACAACTTCAGGAGAGACTGGAGTGACAAGGATTTCTCCCTCTAATCCCAGACTAGGGGGGGAAACCTCAACAAGAACACTCTCGAAATTCAGGAAACGGGAAAGTTCAAAAAGTGGTCTGCTAGGAAACTAAGGAGGAGAAAATGGAGTTCTTACATAAGGATATGGTGGATTACCTAGTTCGGCAGTGGCAACTTCTCCTTCAGAGGCCTTTCCTTTTTCGAGAACCACCTCCTGATCAGTTTCAGGTGTAGCTAGAGGTAGTTGTGGGTGGGACCGCATGTGTTTGCCTCTGAAAGACACAATTGACACGGAAGGTTCACCACAGTGGAGTCGCCAGGTGCACAGTAGCAATCTTCAAAGGATCCGATACTTGATGCACCTTCAGAATCAGAGGCTCAATGTCGTTCAATCCTAGGGAAAATTATCAACTTCGTCCCTGGAAACGGTGCCAGAAATGTAGGTGACATAAGTCACTCCTGGATTACAGCAGGAGCAGAGCCCGACGCCCATCAGTTTATGTCATGATTTGTTTATAAAAGGGGTGATCGAATGGAAGTTAACTCAAAACAATATCGTTCTAACTCCGAGACCAGGCTAGGCATGCATGGGTAAGTGAGGTCTTAGATAAACTTCAGACAGTGATTTGTAGTAAGGGTGAGTAGGGGGAAGACTTGTATAAGAGAGATGCAAAGGTCTGTCATCAACATCAGGTTCCTAACAAACTGTAGGAGAAAACATCTAAACACAAGATCTTCTTACATTCAAATGCAGAAACCGGAGAATACAACAATGCACAATAAATCCTTTATCATAACACAATTGCAATAATTCATGTGAATCAGTCAATCATGAACTCCCTCGGTATGAAATGAAAACTAGATGGGGTAGAAAAATTGCCTGTCATTAAACAAGAAATCTTACATACAAATGCATAACTAGAGAACTAGAGTGTCTGTTAAAACTTTACAATCGGGAGCTTCGCTCTACCATCGATACCTTGAAAAATATCAAAACTAAGTATATATATACTCCTAAACCTTTGCCCAACAGAGGCCTACTGGACTTTCGAGATGATGAGTGATCTGAAAATAGAAGGCTGAATTGTTATTCTATGCAAGCACCCTCTACTTCATAAAAATAAAACTTTACAGGACCTTGCTCCATGTGTATAAATATGCAAGATAAACTTATGTGTTAAAATCATGCAACTTCTTGTAAATGTTTATGTGTGAGGAATTGTTCCTTTAGATGGTTAAATATGTACTTTAAACAAATACACAACAACACAACTTGTAGAAAATAAACCATCAAACTCACAACAATCACAACATGATAAAGGAGTTCACCCCCCTCCGGGCTACATCTCCTTGAGCCTCCATTAATGGACTTGGCTCTCTGGGATTAATTTGACAAAAATTATTTTACAAGTTGTTTCTCAACTCCAATGGAAAAAAAGACTGTAGCATTGATATCAAAACACATAAAAACCCCAAAGATGACTAATAGAACTCTGAAAACGGATCATGGCTCATCCGGACATGACCTCTTCTACATGTGGCCATAAGCTTCCCTGAGATTCTCTTTGGAAAAAACACCTGTAAAAGTCCTCAAAATCCTCTGAAACCTGTCCCAATGTGTTTAGAGCATAATAATTAGCCAAAAATGATTATTCAATCACAGAAAACAAACATAGGCTCACCAAAACATGTCCTCAATCAATGAGGGCTTCAAGCTCCCTGGAGCTTGCTGAAACTTCAATGGTGAAACACTTGCAGAAGAAGTCTTCAAATGGCCTTGATAACAGCACCAATGGATCCAGGACGTCCAAAAACCCCTAGCTGGGCTTTTACGACACCTCAATCGGCCAAAAGATGAAGAAGTTAGGCCTCCTCCATTTTCCTCCTTCAACCATGCTGAGAACTGGTTCGCCAAAATGCACCCTTGTCCTTTGAACCTGGTTCACACGCAATTTAAAGCGTGAAAACCCAGCACCGGGCGCAACCACGCCAATGGTGCAAACCGTAGGATGGTTAGGGCGCCTCCAGCCCCTAACCGCCTAGTACCTGGGCATGTGATCCTCCATATGACCTTGCGCATTAGAAAAAGGGGCTAACGGTCAAAACCGTTTGAAACCGCCCTCCGCGCGCTCCAACTGTGGTCATATGTAGCAATACAGAACTGTGTTAAAACCCATGCATAAATATTGGTTCCCAAACTTCGTTTGAAATGCACGCACACACAATATAACCACGGGTTTAAACATAAGTCCCGCGCCATTCCACGGAGGCATGGTCGTATGGGAGTGTAAATAGGACCGCGGGCTCTGTTTTGCAATCCAAACCCACGCGCAAACAATATGGCATGGTCATATGTGTGACACAATAAAACCTTGGGTCGGGGCTAAGCCCTGGCCCGACCCCCCGCCACACATTACAAATTACAACTTTAAATATATACAAGCCCATATACATAACAAGGCTCAATCGGTGGTCCGTTGGTCGGACGGTCCTTGCGAAGTCATTATGTGGTGGGGAGGTCCGGGGGTCGAACCCCACAACCTCCATAAAATTTTGATCAACTAACCAATAAACCAACATCCAATAAAGGGGTGCCATGTGGCAGCCCATGACTGGGCCACGTGGCACCATGCCATTTGCCCAATAATTGCCACATGTCAAAACTTGATTCGCCCAACTATCAACCAACCAAAAACTACCACGTCACAGATGCCACATTAGCATGTACAATCAAACCATGTTACCGTACTATCTCTTCCACATCAGCATCCGTACGGACTATACGGACTACACAGTCAGCACTCATTTTTTTCCCTGTTTGACTTTCCGAACATATCGCTATATCTTTCTCTCCTGACGTCCGTTTGAGACGAAACGAATTGCGTTGGGTTCGTGATGATGAGGGATATGATCTCGTTCGTTTTGAGTCAATTCCGAGAATGTTTATTTTTGGGCTAAAATTTGACCCCTGGTCCAGATTTTGATCACACCTTCCCACTGAAAGGCTTTTGGACCCACAAAAGCTTATGATTATCTGTCTTATTTCAAGTTCTATCAACTGATTCTACTTGAAAAGTCTTTTCGGCAATCACTTGAATACTTTGACATGCCGTGTACTGCAACTGACTATGTCCCTCAACCACTATTCTCTAGCTGATGCTGACCCACTGTTCTCTCTGTGCTTGGAAGACTACCAACCTTCCCACTGAGAATTAAGTCCCTCTTTCGAACTCTTTGACGTCAACACAATAAACTCTCCAATGGCTGCAAAAACTTTCCTGCGACATCTTGTCACAAGCCAAGAAAACCATCAATCTTGAAAACAAATTATACAAGACTGAAAAATGATGCCAACATGGTCTTTTTCTTCAAACAAACTGTCGCATCTTGTACTTCATCAAAGTACATGGGGTTTTCCTGCATCTCGACGTACTCAAAATCAACTTACAAGCCAACAAACACTATCAACTAAACACAATTCGAAAAACATGATCGACACACATAGTCGTCAGACAATCATCGACACCAGTTGAGACTCATTTGAAACATCTCAATCTTCCCAAAATGACTAGTCGACAAACATGGTACACAATCATGTTACAATCATGAATCACTCATGATGAACCACCACCAGGTTCACTGCTTACACATACATAAAAACAAATGCATGTGCATGACTCTTCAACTCTCCTTTCAGTACCAACATAAGTACATAACCCAAAAACATGTGGGTACATAAGAGCTGAACATAAAAAAGATACATGGTTGTAACAAGTGAACATCATATCCATCTTTTACATCCTCCTGGCGAATTGATGCAACAACAAAATGCCTTCAAAATGAAATGCATTCACTTACAACTTGCATCATGCAAGTTGTGATAAACTGTTGCAACTTATCATGCTTCCCATAAATGCACACATAACGTTGAAAAGTGCATTTACAACAGAAAAATGTAAGCCTTACTTGCTCAAGAAATCCAACCATTTCTTACCAAGCCAACTCAACGGTGACTTTTTCTGTTGAACATCGTCCTCTTGTGAATCATCTTGACTCACATCGATGATGGAATCTCCTCTTCCATTCTTGCCAATCTCTTT
>ML809244.1:28446-78759 GCA_009831015.1 Picea engelmannii
AGCCAAAGCCTGATGTAATAAATGCACCATTTATCATATGTTTAATGTGCGACATTTTTCCAGGAGTGCATTTCAACAACAAATATGGAATTTTTAATAAATGAAATTCCTCCTCACGATGAAAAGGTTTTACGGAGGTAAGATTTAAGTTTTACAAATTAAAGACATTAATGCTTACTTCCATGCAAAATATTTAAATGGGAAGATGGACGTGAACAAACTTGGATAATTCTTTATCCAAAGATTTACAGAAGTAAAAGAAGAAGATAAAAGGTATTTTACCAAAGACGGTAAACTGGAAAAAACGCACAGTAAATCTTTTTTCACAGTGAAACGGTAAATTGGAAAAATATTACACAGTAAATGTTTTCTACAGGGAAATGGTAACAGTAAATATTTTTTTAAAATGAAATGGTGATTTGGGCAAACAAGACATGGTTTTAAAAACCACGGACATGAATTAAATTATGGAAATTTATTTCTACAAGATAGAAAAATATTTGGGAATTATTTTTATTTCAAATATATTATTTCCAAAAGTTTAATGAGAATATGGATAAATGCAATTATATTTGAAGGATTATGAGTGACATTTCAAAGAGAACATGGCAGAGGAAGGAGCTGGAGCATAAGAGGAATCTGTAGGGATCGTGAAACGCTTTTTTTTTTTTATCTGAATACTGTCATTTGTAATCATTGTAGAAGCTAAAACGTTTCATTTCAGTTATTGGAACCGGTTGCACATTGAAGGAACTTGAATTGTATAAGTGTTAGAGGTTCTAAGTGTATTAATGGCAGGCAGAAGTGCAAGGGCACAATTCTGGTGGTTCTGGACTCTATTGTAAATTTTTTGGGGCTGAATTGAATACATATGCAGAAGCATTTTGAACTGTATATGAAAAGATTCTAATGGCTATGATATGAGTTTTGTCCTCCTTCATTGTTTGTATTTCCTATGTTCTTTAATTCCATTTGCATTTTCTTCTGTTTAAATTGGAGAGTTAAAGGCCCATAATTCATCTTATGATGCTCTTGGCCTAAGCAATTTAAATTGTGTAATTGTCTTCTTAACTAATTCATAATTCATTTTGTTAATGCTCTGATGTAGTTACTTGTTTTTCCCCTTTCCTCTTACACTCCGCAAATCTCAATTCACAATTCAGATTCATGGCCTCATTTAGCCTTTATCCTTTGGAGAGTTCTACATGTTGATCATTTTTTTCATTCATTTTCAGAAATTTTGACTCCATAGCCCCGTGTGTTCCTCCCCTTCATTGCCAACAACTTTATTAAACCCCCCCCCAAAAAACCAAATCTAGCCACTGTTCATTAAAGAAATATCAAGTGACAAGAGAGAGCTCTCTCTGAGTTGAGTAGGCTAGTGCCCAGCTCTGAAGTTGGTTGAAACAATTACCTTTGTCATTTTTCTATTCAACCAGACAAAAATTATAGAGTGCTAACATGTGCTAATTTCCTGTTTTGTTGTAGTGTGCATGCACACAAAATATATTCTATCTTCTGAAACTACATGCACAGGGCCTCCTATCCCCATGGGGGATGACTCTCCAGTCAAGATCACTCGAAAAGAAGGAGTTTATCTAGATCAAGGAATCTTTGAGAATCTTCTCCATATTCCTCAACTTTTCCTGAATATGCTCTCAGTGTGCCAGATTACACACACAAGCTCAGACAAAAGAGTGGAGTTCACACTAGACTCCATGCCCATTTTTGACATGCAAGATAAATCCAAAATTGTTGTCGGAGAGGTAAATCATAAATCTCAGTCATATACTTTTACTAAGTTTATTGAACTTGATTCCTATGTACTACTTATGCATGCTGATGACAATAGTATATTATGGCATGAGAGGTTTGGTCACCTGAACTTTAGGTACATGCAACAACTTAGCAAGAATGGGATGGTCACTAGGTTACCTGATATCCATTTATCTGAAGGGGTTTGTGAAGGATGTGTCCTTGGAAAGCATCCTTAAGAGAAGTTCGAGAAAGGGAAGGCTCACAAGGCCTCCTCTACATTGGATCTGATTCATAGTGATCTCATGGGTCCATTCCCGCATCCATCCATCGATAAGGCAAGGTACATGCTTACAATTTTGGATGATTGTTCACGTTATACTTGGGTATTTTTTCTCAAACAGAATTCAGAGGTATTTGAGCACCTAAAAGAGTTCAAGGCACTTGTTGAGACTCAATCAGGGAGAAATATTAAATCCCTCTGTACAAATAATGGCGGGGAGTATGTCAACAAAGATGTTCAAAATCTTTGTCTTGAGGACATGATATAATTGCAACACATAGTACCATACACTTCGCAACATAATGGGGTTGATGAGAGGAAGAACATATCTCTCAAGGAGATGGCCTCTTGCATGCTACATGCAAGGTCACTTCCTCAAACATTTTGGGTTGAGTCACTTAACTATTCCAACTACATCCAAAATAGATCCCCTCACAGATCTGTCAAGGATTGGACTCTTTTCGAGGCTTGGAGCGAAAAAAAATTGGAAGTTACCCAATTTTGTATCTTTAGATAACGAGCATGGGCCCACATTCCCTATAAGAAGAGGAAAGCATTAGATCCACATAGCCAACCATGTATTTTTTTTGGCTACCTAGATGGTGTGAAAGGATACAAAATTATTGATCCCTCTACAGACCATCTCATCATTGAGCATAATTTTTAGTTTAAGGAAAGTCTCTCGCATCCTACATAGGAGCCACATGCAAATACTTTTTTCCTTCCACCAGTTCGAGATGATGAGTCTGCACATTCAGACTCCACTTCTGAATGGATCCGAGGAGGAACAGATCTCAGTATGAGTATCCTCCTCATGTATTCACTTCCACTGAAGCCAAAATTCCTCTACATTGTTATATGGTTCAACCTTCAGACTCATAGACCTACAACTCTCACCTCGAGAACCAGACTTGGGATTGGTTCCACTTCCTTCAGAAATGAATATTGTTAGATGCAGATGGGTCTACAAGACCAAAAAGGTAGAAAACGGACATGTGAGAAGACATAACGCAATACTAGCCATCGAAGGATTTCAATAGATACACAGGATTGACTATGATGAGACATTTTCTCCAGTAGAAAAGTTGGATTCTACCAGGTTGGCCCTTGCCATTAGAGCAACCAGGGGATGGAAAGTAAATCATATGGACATGAAGAATGCTTTTCTTCACTGGGATCTCTTAGAGGATATTTATATGGAGCAACCACCTGGATTCATACATAATTCATCTTTAGGGTGCTAACTTAAAAAGTTGCTCTATGGCCTCAAGCAAGTTCCTAGAGCATGGTATGAAAATATGGACTCCTTCTTTCTCTCTCCAATAATTTATTCAAATGAAAATCTGATCCAAATGTCTACATGTTGAGGACCACTAACTCACTTATGATACTAGTCCTATATGTGAATGATATTTTGATCATCGACAACTCGATTTCAGCGATTGCCTCGGTCAAGTGAATTCTTCATGACAGGTTTTAGATGACAGACATGGGTACACTCCATTTCTTTCTTGGTCTCGAGATCAACCAAGATGCTTCAGGCATCAAGCTATCTCAATCTAAGTATGCACATATCTCATCGAGAGATTCCACATGGCAGTCTGCAATTCTGCACCTACACATTGCTTATTTGGGGTTAGAATTGAGGATGGTTGGGATACATTGGTGGTGGATAATGAATTTTATCGATAGCTTGTGGGGAGCCTTTTATATCTCACCCACACCCGACCAGATCTATCATATGCAATAGGGGTAGTATCCAGGTACATGCAAGAGCCACATGAGTTACATTGGAAGGTTGCCAAGCACATCCTCAAATACGTTCAGGGAACCTTCAGTTATGGGATCCACTATGCAGTAGGTTGTAATTTGGATCTCATAGGATTCATCGATTCTGACTGGGATGGAAATGGCACTGATCGCAAGTCCACATCTGAATAAGCTCTTATTTTGGGTTCAGGGCCTATATGTTGGTTGAGCAAGAAGCAATATGCTATTTCTCTATCTTCAACCGAGGCCAAGTACAAAGGATTAGTTAAAATTACCATCCAGGCATTTTGGCTACAAAACTTCCTTACAGAGTTGGGCATCTGGTTCCACAGACCAACTATCATTTGGTGTGACAACCAAAGTACTCGCAAGTTTTTCGGAGACCCAGTGCAATGACAATGGATAAAGCATATCGAGATCCATATGCACTACATCAAATATCTAGTCCAGGAGAGGATCATCGACCTGCAGTTTTGTCCTTCCTCTAAACACACTACTGACATCTTCACCAAGACTTTCACTGAGTAGAATCTTAACTCTCTGCGCGATTGTCTTGAAGTGAAGGACACCGTTTCCTAGAAACTTCCTTTCTCTTCTTTCAATACATTGTGTTTTGAGGTTGGGGGGGGGTGGGGGGGGGGGGTTCCCATTAGGTCTTACCTCTTTCCTCACTTTATTTCAATGTTAATTAGTTGAACTATTCATAGATACCTAACATGGCATCTGTTTCTAGGACCCATTCATTATATATATTCCCTAGTAGTGTTCATGGGGGGTGTTGGAGATATTACACACACCTAGGATTTTCTTTTTCTTTTATTGTCCTAAGTTTATTTGGTTATGTTGAGGGTCCCTTAGTCTGATATATTCTCTCCTCATTGATAATATTCTCCCTAGACAAGGGTGCCACATACCCTCCAGTCAGCTCTAAGTTACCGTTCTGTTAGACTAGTTGAGTGAAGTGTTGCATGTCAACTTTGATTTTATCATCAAGTGTTTCATGCTAACTTCGTGATCATCACCAATAATGCACACTTTCATTGGGATCATCACCAGTAAGGTGCGTTCCACATGTGTGAGTGATCTCCTCCTCATTTCACTCTCATTTGGCTAGTTAATTGACGATCATGGACAATTAACTAAGACTAGGTGGCAATTGACTCCAACGACTGCCAATGTGTGTCATATCTCTCTAGAACACTCCTAACACACATTAGTTGACCAATGTGGTGAGTTAGTTGTGTGATACAAAGTATATCACTTGTATTTTGTCATTTCTCTCATTCAATTAATAGAAATTCTTTTATTCTTACCTCCATTTTTTTGTCTTCTCTTCACACCATTTGCAAGCTGTGTATGTTTCATTGTTAGCTAGATATTCTATGTATGTATATCATAAAACTTATAGTGATGAAGAGCCATGCCACCTAGGGTTTCCTCAGAACCTAGGGTTTTCATCTTGTAGGCTCATGGATGACACATCCACCATTTTTTCCTCATGTTAGTTCACATGGAAGAGGGAATCATAAAGATTACCCTTTGGGCCATGAATAGATGTGAGCTAACCCAAAGGTCATTCAGTTCACGCTAGACCCACTGACACCCCCTCCCATTAGCTTCCTTTAGAAGTTGTTATGGCTAACACTAAGATCCTGTTAGGAGTGATGTCAAGTATAACCTATAACCTTGGACCATATGATCGTTCCCATGTATTGCTGGTGACAACCATATTGACACCCTTTTGAACCCCTTACCTGCACAAGTAAGCTTCATCCAATGATACATAGAGGCACCTATGGGATGAGGAATTACAAGCTATTTTCTCAAAATAAGAAGGATTTTTATTTCCATCCCAAAGGAAAGATCCTATTAGTTTAGTTACCGAGGGAGAAATCCCCATTGGCATGATGAGAATAGGGTTTAGAGTGAGGGACTACAAATATGGTTTTTTGGGTTCGCAGGGGTATAGTTATATTGGGGATTTTATCACAAATTATCTTATGAGTATTATACCCCTCTCTAATTCTAGACCTCTCGTAGAAATAAGTATAGGACAGGGAGATCTAGGGAACACTCACAAAACAAAGAAGTGCATCAAGAAAAAATATGAAACTATAAATGTGCTTCTAAGGGGTAGTATGAAGTTAAAAAAAAATTTGGAGTTTGAAAAATCTTCTCTAGTTGGAAGATGCCCTAGCTGTAGGTTGGGAGAAACCTCCCTCAAAATTTGGACTAGGGAGAATTTCGATGTTGTTTTCGATTACATTCCAAGAAGTATGGTCTTAGTTAAAGGATGCCTAACTCTGCACATGACTAAGTTCACACAAATAATTCCATATGTGTGATTCATGGAAGCTAACATGGAATCCACTTGGTATCATGGTGGTCAACAAGATAGATCTACTTTCAGAAGGTATAACTTCCTAATACAAAATCCAATTGAGTTTATCTTCACACCATTGGAAAGTTATTGATGTGTAGAACATTTTTGAGAGTCAATAAATTTATTTGTGAAATTTTGGCAACAAAATATTCTATTTGATGCCTCAAATAAGATCTGGAAGTTTTTGGACCCCAAATCACCAAAGCAGGACTTGCCACTAAAATGGGTCATAAAGCCAATAACTCTAATTTTCCACCTAGAAAGTACTAAAATAGATGAAAAAGATACAAATTATCCATTTTAGATGAGATAATTGTTGTTTTTTCTATATGAGATGATAGATTGAATAATGCCAGAATTGACGATCGTGCCCTCAACCATAATGGAAAATCTCATGCCCTACTCACATTCCACTGCCATAATCAATTCAAAAAATATCTTCACACGGTCCCGGGGCATCACCATCTTGTTCAAGGATGATCGACACTTCAAGCTTATTGACAATCCAAATATTTCTAGGATCAACTTTTTCAGTCATGTGGGTATGCTTCTCCGAGCTTCTCCAGTACTAATCGCTCCACCTTCCTAACTCTCATTCTTTTCTTTATCGTAGTTGAACTTCCAATTACCAACAAAGAACACACAAACATGTTTATTATAGATAGGATTTTCTAGTTCATCTAAATCCTCCAAGAGCTTATCGATCCTGACCTCATTTCATGGATCCCTGCACCGCTCTCGCAATATGTAATCACTGGAGAACTTGTAGAGTATGCTAGTGTTGTTTTGGATGCATGTTTTGGACATCAATTGGATCTATGGAGGCACATCCACAGACGTATCCAACAGACTTTCCAATATGTTGTACCTCGTGTGCCACATAACATTCGTGATGGGTGATTGGTACATGCCCGACCATAGGCTGAGAGGATTGCAGAGGGATGACCCTGCGTTTATCGATGGGGACTCCTCGAATGGCGAGGTAAATGTCAAAATTACAGAGATAGTTTTATCTTGGGAAGGAAGGATGGAGCCAACACGAGAAATGGCAGCCCGTCATGCTTTCTTCATGATTTTTTCATTTGTACTCATAGTGGGATTCACTCAGATGCCCACATATTTGATTCTCGTTGGTTTATTCAATCAAGTGTTTCTAGGCTTGAGACATCAATGAAGATGGTGGAAAACAAATAACTCACACTAATGCATACTTAGCAACAATCCACATTAAACCAATCTACTCTCACCTAATTCTCACATGCTTCTATTTCCCTGGACCCTCCTGCGAGGGAGTTAAGGCGAATCTTTCTCTAAAACCATGTTGATTTTTCTATATGAGATAATATTATATATTCTATTGTAGAATTAGACTCCAACACCCCTCTTAAGGTTACAATACAGTAATCAATAATTATATTATTAATTATTAATTTAGGAGAATGCCTTCCCGATGTTATCCAAACATCAACAATAATTGTCATCCTTGATGTTGTCGATACTTGGCAACCATATCTCATTGGGAGACATTTCCAGATAAATCTATATCATAATAGATTAAAGTATTTTCTAGAACAAAGGTTGTCATCATTAGAGGAACACAAATAATTCATTAAGATGCATGGGTATGGTCATGAGATCATATATAAGAAAGGAAAAGAGAATGTGGTAGAAGATGCATTGTCTCAGAAATATGAGGAGAAAGGTTCTCTACTAGCCTTATCCTTAGCCATGCCCAATTGGCTCACTAAATCCCACAAGCATGGAGGACCAACGACTCTTTGGTTCAACTCATCCACAGGTTTCAAGAGGACCCAAATCCACCTAAGGGATACACTTGGTAGCAAGATAGCTTGGTGCATGGAGGGAATATTTCTATGGTACACAATTCAAAGTCGAAACATAGGGTGTTAGAGGAGTTGCATTCATATCCTACTATAGATCCCACTCTGGATTTCACAAAAAATATGAACACAATAAAATCTCTTTCTTTTGGGAAGACATGAAAAATACATCCACAATTTTGTAGCCTCATGTGATGTCCATCAACAGAACAATGGGTAGATAGAAAAGTCTCCTAAGGGATTGTTTCCACTACTAATACTAGCCACTATCTATAATAACATTTCTATGTAATTTATAGTGGGATTGTGACAAAAGACAACAAATTGGCATGATGACATGAGGGTTTAGAGTGAGGGAATACAAAGATGGCTTTCTGTGCTCACATGGGTACAATTCTATTGGGGATTTTCTCACAAATGATATTATGAGTAGTTTACCCCTCTTTGATTCTAGAGCTCTTGTAGTAATAAGTATAGGACATGGAGGAATAGGGAACACTCTCAAAATAAATATGTGCACCAAGAAAAAAATATGAAGCTATCAATGTGCTCCTAGGGAATAGTGTGAAGTTAAAAAAAATTCCGGAGTTTGAAAAATATTCTCTAGTTGGAAGATTCCTGAGTTGTAGGATGGGAGCAACCTCCCTCAAAATTTGGACTAGGAAGAATTTTAGTGTTGTTTTTGGTTACGTTCCAAGAAGTATGGTCCTGGTTAAAGGATGACTAGCTTGTTTTTTTTGTGCCTTTAAATAAGTGGACAAACTATTATAAATTTGCTAGAAATGGGGCTCTCATGCTCTTTTTCTTAAATAATGGAACTTAGACTTCAATGCAAGATAAACACAAAATGATTTTACCTCGGTCTGGGTTAGAATGATAGGCCTCCCTTTTATTCTCTGGTCCAAGGATGTTTTTAAGTAAATCGATGATTCCTTGGGCCTTTATTATGAAGTAGATAATTCATTTGGGACACATGGTACATGGGGATGGAAAGAATCCTTGTAGGTATTGACCTAACCAAAGGATTGGAATATCCTTTTTTTGTTTGTTATAAATTCGCGTCACTTGTGGGGCCAACATTTCAACCTTTGGCTAAGAAACGACAACCTAGGGGAATCTAAGCCATCAAAACCACCTGGGGATTGCACCTGGCCTAGGCAGCACCAACCCTTAAGATGGATGGATTTTTGGGTGCCTCATCCCAACTAAACACATTGTAAGGGTATTGAAATTGGGTCACCTAGAAAACAAAACCCACACCTTAATGATATGTGCTAGCAAGAATTGATAGGATTGGAATATTCTATCACTATTAGGAAAGGTTCCACTTTATTTCATCATACTCTTGATTATGAAGGAATTCTTTTCAAGTGTGGAAGGTGCCATGAATATGGGAATCTAGTTATGGATTGTGTTCTTCATCTCTCTAGAAAGGCACGGGTGCAAAAGTCCCGGTCTCCTTTCAAAGAGAACACACCTATGAAACAGGGAAAATGTCCTATCTCTTCTATGCAAACCTCTCAAATGGGAGATCCTCCAAAATCAGGCCACCGAGTATGAATTCTAGGGATTGATTAGTAGGACAACCCCATAAAACAACCTCTACAAAATAGCTCACTAGAATAGGGTAAGATATCTTCTCCTTCAATACAATTCAAAACTTAGGAAGGAGGATTAGAGTAGGGACATAGAATTATACAAGGGGAATTTCTCTCCAGTCTCTTAGGGTTCTTGATCCCCCAACCTTCTTCTCTCATCCCCTTGGAAGGATTTGAATATTTTTTAGCTAAACCTTTGGAAACTTGCGACCGTGACCCTCCTCCCTCAACCAACCTCTCTAAACAAGATACCAAAGTGGGTTCCCCTTCCTCTAAGATTTAAAAATATAATCTTAGACCATGTAACAAAGTTTTTGGTGCATTCGAAGGAAGTTATAAAGGTGGTTTTAGAAACTCGGAAGAAAAAATCCCTAAGGCTGGGTAGAGAGGAAATAAATATTACATCTCCATTACACAAAAGCAAGCCAAATAGAAGTGAAAATAAGAAAAAAATGATATTTAATAAGGGACCTTATAGAATTTTCCCCTAATACAATCTCAAAATGATTTTCTTAACCCTAAATTGCAGAGGGTTGGCCAATCCCTTTAGGAAATTGGCCCTCATGAGGCTCATAGACACTCATAACCCCTCAATACTTCTTTTTCAAGAGATTATGATAGAATGGGACAAAATTATCCAAGATCTCTAAAAAATATTAAAAGGATGGGACTTCAGTTTCATGGATGTTTTAGGTCACTTAGGAGGGATAGTAACTGGATGGAAGACCAACATTTTTTTTCTTGCTAATTCTTAGGCTTTTGATTAAGGGTTTGGGGTCTCCCTTCGTTCTCATAATTTGGGAAAAGAATTTAACTTACTAGACATAAAAAACCCATACTCAAATCACTTGGAATATTTGGACCACCTCTTCTCCTAGTCATGGCTTGGGAAAGGGTAGGTCATTCTAGGCAATGATTTAAATTTCACTCTTGCTGCTTCCAAGGTTTTGGATCTAGTGACCCAAGAAGAATGTCTATCTGATTCTCTTGTTAGGAGTGCAGAGCAAGTCAACCTCCTGGATATAGATCGAACCAAACTCACTCCCACATGGACAATTAAAATAACTAGGGAGTACCGAATAGAAATATGTCTTGATCGATTACTAACATCAAAAGGTTTCTTAGAAGAAACCCTTAGATTCCATTAATGAGTTCCATATGGAGGAGATTCTAACCATTTTATAGTTCCACTAGAAGTGATCCCTATGCAATAAAATCATCCCATACCTTTTAAATTAAACCCTAAATGGCTCAAGGAGGAATGTTTCATTCAATTGTTGAAAACGTCTGAATACCCTACATTCACTCTTTAAGAAAATCTGTAGCTATGCAATTTCTTTTGAACACGACAAATGCTAAGTCCTTGGTGATCCAATGGTCAAAGGAAAAGTGAGATGGGGATGAAAGAGTCCTTTTGGAGGTCGAAGAATCCTTAAGCAACATATTCTCTTCGAATGGTTTTGGGTATTTAACAATTGCATAGAAGGAGGAGCTTTTCCAATTGGAAAACAAGAAAATAAAAATGCTTTTGGAAAAAGAATAGGAGTGGAGATTAAAAATCAAGGTGATCTATCTTGAGGCAAGGGACAACAACACAATTTTTTTCCACCATTTTGTAATCTGTCGAAAAAAACACCAACTTAATCTAGAAAATTGATAGAGGGGAAGGATCCTAAGTAGAAAATTTCTTTGACATAGCATCGGAAGGGGTCAATCATTTCCGAACCCTCTTTAAAGAGGATACTTGAGCCACAATATATGCCATCCTTATGCTCTCCAATTTCTTCCCCATATTCGTAGACCTAGACGACAATCGATTTCTAATGGTAGGGGTGGGAAAGTAAGAATTGCTCATAACCCTGCACTATTTATAGAAATAAAAGAGACATGGGCATGATGATATACCCATAAAATTATTTCTCAACTCTTACAAGTTCATAGAGGAGGAATTACGTAGGGTGGTGGAATCCTCTCAGATCTCTAGAAAGATTATAGCAACCTTCAACACTACCTTCATCACTCTCATTTCAAAGACAGACAATCCAACCAAATTTGAGAGTTTCCACCCAATATCTCTCTACAATATCTTCTACAAGATCAGCTCTAAAACAATTTCTTGCAAATTGAAGGAAACTCTTTCAAAGTAGGTCTCTCTGAAGAAGTTTGGTTTTCTTGAAGGGTGCCAAATTCATGAAGTTGTTGGTGTTGCTCAAGAAGGATCACACTCTGTAAAAACAAAAAATATAAGATCCACAATTTCCAAAGTTGACCTCTCTAAGGATTTTGATCATGTTAGTTGGCTCTTCCTATGCTTCATTCTCATCCACCTAGGCTTTATCTTACACTTTGTGGTACAAGCTATGGATTGCATCATCTCAGTAACTTTTGCAGTGTTAATCACTTGATCAATTTCACCCTTCTCGAAATTTGGGTGGGGTATTAGGTAGGGTTTCCCACTCCCTCCCCTTCTCTTCCTCATAGTAGCATAAGGGTTAAGTAGGGTGCTCATAGTTGCATCAATAAATGGTTCATTCAAAGTATATTAATTGGAAATTCTTTCACTGTTTCACATTTACTTTTCATTGATGACATACTTATTTTATGTGATTGATAAAAGTGCATGGTGGACAAACTAAAGGAACTTATATACCTATTTTATAAATCCACATGTATGGAAATAAAAATTTTAAAATATTTGGATATTTGCTGGGGCCTATTCGAGCCCGAGAAGCTCTATATCAATCAAATATTCCCCTTCAATTCCTCCCCATTCAAGGTTGGTTTAAAGTACTTTGTGTTCCATCTCAAGGAAAATATTCACCTTAAAAAGGTTTGGATTTGGATCCTTGCCAAGACAAAATAAAAAAAATTAATAACTCGTGCAATAGATGGATATCTCCATGGGCCATCTGGTTCTAGTTAAATTAGTCCTAGATGCCATCCTAGTTTACTAGATGGCTATGGCTTAGATTATGAAAGGGATCCTTGATATAATTCACTAGCTCTACTATCACTTCATTTGGTCAGGGGATAGGGAGAATAAAGGAATAAATCTAGTCTCTTGGAGGAAATTAACCATCCTAAGGAGTCAAGGGGGTTGGGGACTAAAAAACCTCTTTCACATTACCATAGCCTTAGAAACCAAGAATCTATATTGGATAGTCTAGGGTTAAGGCCTATTGGCACAAAATATGAAAGACAAATATCTCAACCCCATATCAATTGAATATTGGATCTAGATCCTGAATAAAAAAACAATGAAATCCTCCATTATTTGCAAAGCCACAGTCGAAGCATTCCCAATCATTGGAAGTGACGAATTTGGAAGGTCAGAGAAGGGGACAAGGTCATTCTCGGCCTTTTCCCCTAGATTGGAAGGGAAAACAATCAAAATATGCCTGCACCTCTCATCCACGATCTCATATCGAAAGGCTATCATTCTCTTTGACATATTGCAACATGCCAAGCATTATAGTCTAGGCATCAACAATGGCTAACTTGGAGAGATATGAAGCTTAGTGATGATTGCATAGAGATATGGAATTCCCACATCAAAATACTAAGGAAATGTAATACTTTTATTAGCGAAGAGGAGGATGAACTCGTATAGTTCATGAACCCCAGAGGGGGATACGTGCCTAGAATTGGATATAAAACGCTAGCCATGGAAGGCTTCAACTATCCTCCAATATGGTGGTGGAAATGACTTTAGAAACAAAAATGCCCAACAAAATCCAAAATATTTATGTGGCTCCTTTTAAATAATAGAAAACTAACTTGGGTTCTACTTCAAAAACTAAGCTACCAGGGCCCTGGAAGATGCTACTTATGAAAATCAAATTTGGAAACAAATACTCACCTCATCCTCTTTTGTCCCTTCACTTAGCAGGTATGGAAGGAAGTTGAAGCTATTATAGGAACAAAATCCAAATGGCAAGGGGACACAATCAAAGCAACATTAAAAATATGGCACAAAGACAAGGACACAAAATATTTCAAAGCCCTACCCTTAACCTTACCCTGGGGAATTTGGCTAGCAAGAAATGAAAAAAATTTCAAGTATAAGGATACTTTTCCATTTCATTATGCTTCCCAAAGCCTCAAAATCTTAAGTTCCTCCCCTTAGTTTTCCTCCGCCCCTGAGTGGGTTCAAAGAATTGTCACAAATATCAACGTCCAAATCCCTTGGGCCTTCTTCGATAGAGAATCTCAAGGAGACCCATCCAAAGGACACTTTACCATTTCACTGTGCCTCCCAAAGCCTCAACATATTAAGTTCCTTCCCTTAGTTTTCCTCCACCCCTTAGCGGGTTCAGAGCATTGTCACAAATATCAACGTCCAAATCCCTTGGGCCTTCTTTGATAGATCATCTCAAGGAGACCCACCCAAAGGAGGAGCATGGGTTCTTCTTTTCCTCTCTCAAAACCATTTCATTAGCTTCAAAGTAGGAACAAGACAATCCACTAATAACCGTAGTGAATTCAAAACTCTCAAGTTGGTTTTAATCCTAACCATGGAAAGTGAATCAAACAAATCCAAGTCCTTAGAGACTCTCTCCTAGTGATAAAATGGTTAAAGGGTGAAGCTATGTTAAGGAACTTCATTCTCTATCCATTTTTATTTGATATCAAGAACCTCCAAGCTTCATTTTCTCACATTAGTTTTTCTCATGTATGTAACGTACCCGCATGCTGAAATGAAAAATCAAATTTCCCCATACATATAAAATAAACCAAGGGGCAACAAGCCCATAAAATTACAACAAAACAACATGTTGATTTACTCATGCAGCTAATAGAATAATAAAAACCATGAATGCATGCATACCCAACAAACATAACATGATTCAAATTAGCATTCATAGAATGGAATAATCATACTAAAAACAATAGAAACTTATTTGTTTGCAAATTTAACCAACTGGTTGCGTACAAAGGATGTTCCTCCCATCCATACGCATTGTTGTTACAAATATCAGCAATAGACCACCCTCGAGATGAGGCTGTGATTCTGCAAGGAGGTTTGACCCTCTTGGATTTCCACTCTCCACACTTAATGATCCAAAACCCAAGTTCTACTCCCACAACAATTCCAATCCACCAACTCTCTTCCCCACAACCTACCGAACCCAAGGAATGTACCCCCTTCACTGCTCTTAGTCCATAAGGATGTACCATTCATTTATCAAGGCTTCCATTGCACTCAGTTGGATAAGAATATCTCAACTAGGGATTCTAGGAACTCTCAATTATTCTAGGAGTGCTCACAACAACCCTCACAAGGCTCTTGAGACACTTGCTCAACATGAACGCACTACATGATTACAACCCATTTTTACAGGCACGCAAACCTGAATTTCATCATAAACACAGTCCAATAATGGTTGTCCTCAAGATCAACATGGCTAGTGCTCTTTTCCAACACTCAACTCCCCTCTCGTTGCCCAAAATATACATGTAAAAACTGTCCCTCTTTCCCATACGGATCTCCTTCTTCTCCCTTGCTTGTTTGACTCTCACTCTCCCCAAAGATGATTGTACTCAACCCATATTGTAATAACTGCGTGGGAGGACTTTGTCACCCAACATATTACATGCATTTCATGATTGAATTTGGGAATACTCAACAACAAAATACAATGTTCACTCAAAAATAAAACTTAGGGAAAATGTTTGGGATTTAAAACCCATGAATAAAACCCCCTTTAGCCCCTTCTCTCATGGAATCATAGCCCCCCCATCATCAAAGTTCCTCTTGTATCACAACCAACAATTATTGTTTTTATTAATCATTTTAATGTACCATTTACATAGTTTGGCCCTATACCATATTAATCAATACAAACTCTTTTCCCCCAACATATCATCTCATCAGCCTAAATTATAGTTGCACATTTACATTATAATTTGCGGGAATTAAAACTGGGGATGTTACAATATCTGTAGGGAAAACAAATTGGAAGCGAATAGACTCTCCAAACATAGCCTCAAGATGTAAGAAGGAACCTGAGAAATCAATGATTCCCTCCAGGGACAAATTACTTCCTACTCTCATGAGTCATGGATTTAACATTCTCTAAGTATTTAGTGATGATTTAGCAAAATACATCACCTCAAAGATGGTTTTAGAATTTTCCTTTGAATGCTTCAGGATTGGATTTCTATATAAATGTTTAGAAAGTTGTTGTTGAGTACATGACAAGTTCTTCTTGTAAAAAATTGCTTAAGGGGTGATTTGTTATACCCTAGTTCTGATAAATTCTTATAAACCTTTAGATCATGCTTCGAATGACCTGATCATCAAAATTAACCAGTTTTCTTTTATGTATAAACCTTTGGTCCATACTTTTTTTTGACCCAACATGATATCCTAAAATACCACTTATGGTATTCAACTCATATATATATATATATATATATATATATATATATATATATATATATATATATATGGTGGAGGGGGATTACAAGAATTGCCCCACCCACCAAAATGCCTCTTTTTAATTTTAATTTTAATTTAATTTTATCTTTTCTATTTTTTAATTCATTTTAATTCTTGTTTTTTTATTTTTTATTTATTCAATTTTTCTTTATAGTTTCTTTTTATGAATTAAAAAGAATTTTTTTCTCCTAAGTTTTTTATAAAAAATATTTTAATGTCATTTTTTTAAAATGTTTTTTTGTTTTTTTTTTCCAGATTTTTTATAAAGATAAAAATAAAAAATGTCATTTTTCGCTAGCTTAACCGGTTAAGGTGTGGGTTTCATTTGCTAGGCGACCCAAGTTCAATACCCTTAAGGTGTGTTTAGTTGGGACGAGACACCCAAAAATCCAGCCATGTTAAGGGTTGGTGCGGCCTAGGTCGGGTGCGATCTCCGGGTGATTTTGACGGTTTATATGCCCCTGGGTTGTGGTTTCTTAGACAACGATTGAAATGCTGGATCCACAAGTGATGAAAATTTATGACGAACAAAAAAGAAAAATTAAAATTAAAAAAAGGGCAATGGAGTTCTTTTTTAATAAAAAAATAGATTATATGCTTTTTAATTTTAGAAGTATTTTTTTAATCGCAATTGAACTGGATTTGTATTAAAAGCTTGTGCCAAAGTAGGAATCAACATGCGGTCTACAAGAGAGAGCGCATAATCAACATGAATTTGTAACTATAGCTGAGATTACATGTTTCTTACATAGATGAGCCCCTTACTATGCTCTTCTAAATTGATTACATTTTTGCAAAATTGCCCAAGGCACCAACGTACTGTAAAAAACATGAGCTAAGTGTTTGAGGTAGGATTATGAGTTTCATGGTTCCTTGGATGGAAAGTGGGCATGTCTTCCTCATTCTTAGAGGTTCTGTTGTGCTCAATATTCTCTGGAGTATTTCCATCGGCCGCCCCAAGAGGAGAGAGCCATCCATCGTGAGTTGGGTATTGGGGCTGAGCTTTCAAATGATGTAACATGACTTCCATTTTGTTCAATCTATGTGAGAAGGTCGTGAGTGTTGTCTTAATGATATTGAACTTTTCTTCTATCTAGTGATTGGATCCAACCATTTCTTCCTTAAGACCCTTGTAGTTAAGATTTAACTGCCGAATCACCTCATTATTAGCCCAAGCTAACTCTTCCTAACACCTTAGAATTTTCTTGAGGTCACTGATATTGGGTTCCATATCATTCCTATGGGTTCAATTCCTGTAGATGCAGTGTACAATGAAGCAAATCTCTCTTGTATTATAGGAAACTAAGCACCAAATTCTAATGTGGAAATTGCTTAAAGGAAACATAGTGGTTTTACAAGAATTATTAGAGTGAGAGATGAACCTGGTGTTTGCTTGCAGAAACCCCAGAGAGATGAGAAAGGATCCCAAGAGATGCCACAATTGAAGCTTAACTGAGGAGAGGGTCCACAATTGACCACCCCATAACTTTGAAACAAACTAGGTTTGAACAATTTGATCTGGATTCGTCCCTTGCCATCCCTCGAGCTCATATTTCTTTACTTGGGCCAATAATTCTCTAGAAAAAACAAGGCCAACTTTACTTGAATGTTGTCCTGAATGCAATTAATCCTCACTTAATGGGAGCGGTCTTGGAATGTGATATTGGTGGAAGGACATCAATTATTTAATGCGTTATGGGATGGGAACATATTTGCTAACATCATTCCAAAATATTTCCCCTTGTTTCAAACTTGTTCCCATCTTGGCCCAGTGATTGACTACTTGGTTTAGAGCTAACTTAATGTGGAAAATTCTGAATTCATCAAAGCTTTTACCGAGGTTGGTGATGCGATGGAGAACATCTCTTAACATATTATTTTCCACTGTCTTTCTTGTAATAATTGCTTTGACTATTAACATGGAGTCTCCAAATACTGTAATCTGGGAGATCCTGTTCTCTTTGGCCATTCTCAATCCCTCAAAAAGAGCATAGGCATCTGTAATGTTATTTTTAGTGATTCCTAGTCCCCATGCACAAGCACCCACTTGAATTCCTCCAGGAGCAAAGAGCCCCCCCCCACACATGCTTCCCCAATTTTAGAAGTATTTTAAAAAGACTATTTTCTCCCACTTTTTTTCTCTACTCTCTCTCTCTCTCTCTCTCTCTCTCTCTATATATATATATATATATATATGATTTTTTTTTTCAACAACACTAGGATTTTAGGCTATGGTTTAAAAAATGATTCGATTTTAGGCTATGGTTTAAAAAATGATTCAATTTTAGGCCCCCCCAAAAAGGGTGAGTTGATACTAGTACCTTTGTTCGATTTGGGGGTTGATTTTAAGATTTTGGTTGCAAGGGTACTAGTGGTCAATGCCATGGTTTCAAAAAAGTTGTAATTTTGACCTCGAAAAAAGTGGGGGGTGTTATTGTTGGCACCACTTTTCAATTTAGGGGATGATTTTAATGTTTTTGCTAGCAATGATACTAGTTGTTAAGGCCATGGTTTCAAAGAAGTTGTCATTTTGACCTCGTAAAAAAAGGGGTGTTATTGTTGGTGTCACTTTTTGATTTAGTGGTTGATTTTAATGTTTTTGTCGGTGATATTCCGAGGTTGTTAAGGCCAAGGTTGAATAAGGTGATAATTTTAACCGCCCCCCAAAAACGTTCTATGATAATACCACTTTTTAAAATGAGGGTAAACACAACAACTAAATGTGAGATTTAAAAAAATGAGAACTCTAGAGGGTTCTCGTCTAGTAGCTAACTATGTTTTCTTTTTAACAAAAGTGGGTAAGATTGTATTATAAGACAGGGCTGCAATTATGTTAAATCAGCCTGATATTACAAAATATTCCACGCCATATAGAAACTTCCAGCATATCAAAAGAGATAAACAACCTTAGCTGCTCTATAACTGCTACATTAGCTACAAAAAAGATTTCATACTTCCACGAGTAAATTTGGACATAGGATTTTAACAAATAATCAGATTTACATTGTATTAGACCTAAGTTAATTAAGCCTCATAATTGTGTCCACCACTGCTTGAGGATCTTCATTCTTTCTATATTCTGGCTGATGTTGCAGATGTTGATTGAATTCATAGGAGGCTTGGGAACCCATTGAAGGTACCATTTTTTGTGGAAAATTATTTCTTGGATGTGTCCCATGAATTTCCTTGCTGAGGGCATGAATTTGCTCAAAGTGTTTGCTGACCTTCCTCAATCCAATTGCTAACTCCTTATCCTCTTTTTCTTCTTTGTCCTGGATTTGTGCAAGGCTACTAAATCTTACTGTTGTAATCACAATTTCCCTTTCATGGTTTCCATCTCATAGTTGGAGCAGTGACAACGAGGATGAATGCATCACCACATGAAGAATTGTGATTTGAGAGTGGTTGAAGAGAATCAGATGCAATTCTGATGGGGAATTTGATTAGGAGACCATAGACAATAAAAGAACCAACTGCTTCACAAACTTCTGAATGTGCAAGATACCAATCCTCCATAAATTTTTAAGGGCTACGATGAAGCTCCCATGTGTGCAAACATGACATACCAGATGGAGGAATGCATTTTTAATGGTGGTTGAGGATACCACAGAACTAGAACTTGAGGCCACAAACAAAAACCCACGCGATATCGGATGGGAGAGCAACAAAGATATTTCCCACGACTTAGAGTGATGTTGAAAAAATGTGAAATCCCATATGCGAACTAAAGGAGAACTTGGGAGATAATAGATCTTGGCATGAAGATATAATTGAGTGTATGTGAAGTGCTACATGGAATTCATGAGGATAAGACATAACATGTGCCAAGTGATTTGATGTATTCAACCAAGTGTTTGAGTTCAATGATGAGAAGGTTGAGGGTCACATCAACCCCAAATATTTTTTTATTTTCATATATCTAAGGCAGAAAGTGGGTGGAGAGATATTCATTTTCCCTTAGAGCTCCTTGATCCATATGTATTTCATCCTTGGCTAGTGAATCAACCTCCCCATTTTTCCAACGAAAGATGTGGTAGTAGTCGATTGAATGAAAGTTTTGCTCCTCAATTTCAATACTTTGATATATTCTCTAGAGGTTCAGGTGAGTTATTTTTCTTAGCCTATGCACACCTTTCATGATCAACTCCCAGTCTCCTATGGAAATGATACCCAAGATTTGTTTTCTCTGATGAGTTTCATACCCATATATACTGTTAGGAGTTTTTCTTGGTTATTTGAGGTGCATCCAAGGACCCATGAAAACTGTAAAATCTGATTTTCATTGGGGCCATAAATGACCCCCTCCGCACTTGGGTTTCCTTCTAATGCCTCATTGAAGAAAATAATCATTTTTTCCTACCACTGTATCCATGTTGCAAAGTTCTGATCATTGATCCTTAGTTGCCACTAAAAATGAGGAGTGGGGTCAATAGAAGGAGATGGAATATGGAAATATTGTTGACTAAGGATGTTGTTAACCTATTCTTACTCACCATGACCGAGTCTAGCTATAGATTATGGCTTGCGTTCTTTGGCACACATGACTTCAAAAAGAAGGCTATAGGCCAAAGTGTGAACTCTCAAGGTCGTGAGATTATCATGAAATATTTATTTGTTTCTTACTGACTAGATATTCCAACAACTAAATTTAGGCACTACCTTCCAAAGACGCACTAAAATGGGCTTTTTAGAGAAGTTGTCAACATATCGTCTCTTCCAGAATAAAAAAATATCATGCTGAGTGAGATTTCCGGATGAAACTATGTAAGTTTTTTTTCGAAATGTCCAACGTTTCAAGTGGAGACTCCACCCATCATCAAGGACAATAGAAGCTTGTATGATGGAAAAATGTGTTGAGTGGCTTGAATATAAAGAGAAGTAAATGACCGTTGAAGAAAAATAAGAGCAACAATTTAGCCGTTGAGATCAGGTAACAAATTTGTATTAAACATTAGGGGAAAATATTAAAAATAATAAAAAATTTGGAATATTACTAGACAAAGGACGTTGTGGAGACTAGGAAGAGGAATGAAAAGGAAATTTTTTTGGTGAGGTTAATGGTAAAATCATTAGATTCAATTAGGGCGAAAGAAAGAAAGATAAAGGGAAAAGGAAAAGAAAAAATGAGAGGGGGGGGGGGTTAATATGAATTAAGAGGTTAAAAATGTAAACGGGGAAAGGGAGAAAATAAAAATAAGTTAAAATATGGTGAAATTAGTGAGGGGTAACTTTATATTAAGAATAATGAGGGTTTAGAATAAATTAAAATGGACAAAAATTGGTGGGGAGATTTAGTAATGTGAACACGTAAAGGTAAGGTTAAAAATTAGGGGGACTAGGGAAAGTGGAAATGAAATGGAGAATCACTGGAGGAGAAAGATTAGAAGGATAGAGATAAATTAATATATTAAGTAGATATATTAAATAAATAAGAAAAAAGGGAAGGAAGAAAGATAGAAAACAATAACTAAGGCTTAGAGATGATAATAAAGAACATGGAAAAAATTAAGATAAATAAGGTGGATATCAAAAAGAAGAGGAAACGAGCATAAGAAAAAAAATGTGGAGGGAACCAAGGAGCTAACTGGCCCCGAGAAGTCTGATTATCAAGGTGATGAATGGTAAGCTTCCACGATTGGATAAGTTTTTAGCCGTCTTCTCGATTAAAATTTTTGGGATGTTTTTCGATTTCGAGAGCTTCCCGAATAAGGCAGGAGGAGTAGTGAGGGGTAGAGGATAAAATTTTGGTTTGGTAGAAACCAATGAGGATTTGAATTTTGAGGAATGCTTGGTGATCGTAGATTTAGAGATCCGATTATGGGTAGTATTAGTGATATGTTCTTTGAGATGAGCTTTGAAAGATCTACCAGTTTGACCTATATATGATTTTCCACAGGAGCAAGGAGTTTGGTAAACTCCTGGGCCAAGCATGGGGTTTGATTTATCTTTGGTAGAATAGAAAAATTGTTTGAGGGTTTTGTAGGGTTTGAACACAATTTTGATATTCTTCCTGGCTAAAATTTTTGAGATGTGATCAATGGTTCCTTGGATGTAAGGTAAATAAATGAGGGCACGAGGGGGGAAAATGTCATGCCAGTTGGTGGGAAAGGAGGGATGAGCTTGAAAGGTTTATATAATTGGTCCAAGAATTGTTTTGAGAATTCACAATCAAAGAAAAGATTGTGTGTTGTTTCATTGGTGGTTTTGCATAGTACACACCTAGAAGGTCCAACTATTCCTCTTTTCTGCAACTTTTCAGTTGTTAAGAGATTTCCTTGAACCATGATCTAGCAAAAAGTGTTGATATTGGGGAGGGAGTCACCTTTCCAAATTTGATCCCATAGATTAGATCGGGGATGGAGGTCCAAGAATTCCTGATAAAAAGTGTTGGAAACCACCTTTAACCAAATAACTTGAAACACTGCAACAATGGTCGTCATTCAATTGCGAATTAATATGAGCCCAACAAGCTAGAAGACAAAAAGTATTGAGAGTCTAGGGACTAAGGTGTTCAAGGGAGGAGATGTGCTTCCATCCTATCCATTTACCACTATCTTCCCAGATGGAGAGATCCTCTAGCTTGGTTAGACCTTGTCTAATACTCCAATCCTTGAGGGGCTACCAGTCCTCATTATTTCCCAGAGGTGAGTTCCCCATAAACCGTTTGTCCAAAAATTGATAGAAGCCCCATTCCCCAGAGACCATGCGAGTTGGGATTGAATTAAGGGGAAAATACTTTAATGAGTTTCCAAACTGAAGAGCCTTTTGAATTTTAGAGAGCAGTGTCAAGGCACTGAAGTATAGAATTACTGAAATATTTGGAAAATATGATGCTCTTCCACCATTCAGAAGCTCCAGAAACTAGCCTCCATGATATTTTTCCACCTAGGTCAATGTTCATGAGAGAAGGATCTCTGATTGCTAGGTCACCTTTATCCAATAGTTGGAAGACCATGTGTTAGTTGATGAGATGGAAATTTTTTGTATTTGATTTGCGCCCTTCCCATAGAAAGCGCCTTATATTTTTGGCTATTTTCTCAAGAACCATTTTAGGTTCCAAAAGAGATGCACATTGAAACATAGTTAGAGAGGAGAGAATAAACTTAATAAGAACAATTTGACCTATCAAGTTAAGCCATCTAGCACCCCAATTGTGTATTCAACTTGTGATTTTGCTATGAACTTCTTGCCATGCTTGAGAGGTAGGTGAATTAGGGATATCGACATGCCCAAGTATTTGAAGGAGGACCGATTCCTTATGATGGGAAAACCAAGGACCCTGGAGATAGACAACTGTAGATCCCCTAAAATATTCCAACCAAAGATTTGGCTATTGTTGCTATTTATCTATCCTCCAGAAACTATGAGGAAGAGATTTAGGACCCTCTTGAATCTTTTGTAAATTATGATTGAAGAAGATCCTAATAGGAGTATACCATCGACAAATTGTGAATGATTAATTCCATTAACTCCATGTACCAAATGAAGACTTGGAAATTGTCCCACTTGACGTTCAAATTACAATTTTATGCTTAAATATTCTACCATTGTTATACAACATTTTGTTGTAGCAAGCGATACTGCCTATTCTATGACATCTAAAGTATAGAACTTTGGAAGAAAATTGAGAGAAAGTATTCTTGGGAAGGATCAACTCTAAAAAATCCCTAAATTACAAAATTGTAGCTTGTTGCTTTCTAGCAAGGTGCGGAAACTTCACTTGTCGCATGCTGCATTTGTTGGGCTCATGATTTGGTTAATTTATGGTGATGATTAAATCCTTTTTGTACCGGTCTTATATGTGTATTTAACCATTTTGAAGAAGTTTTGAAGGATTTTATATCAATTCGTCATAGCTTTGCACCAGGTATGTGAAATTGATGTTTTACGATGGTTTTGAGTTAAAATCGATTTGATTTAATGATTATGAGAAGCTAATGCACGATCTGTGTGTCACATGGAAAATTCACAATGCATTTTTCCATCCAGTAGCTCGTCCAATACTCCATCCGACACTGCGTCCGATACTTCATTCGACACTACGTTCGACACTGTATCTAGCACTGAGAGCATGGGCGAGTTAGCGGTTGTTATATTGGCGGCTTGTGTTGGGCGAATTGACGACATGGCTTTTGTTCACCCTCGTGGCCTCCAACTATTGAGCTCTTGACATCTCAGATCAAGCAATTATGCTGATCGTTGAGTGGCTCGTTCAATGTCTAGAAGACAAAGGAAGTTGTAATGTATTTAATGGAATTTACCATTTTTAGAGGAGGTCGACCCTTCTAGTGGTTGACCTCTCGAATTGTAATTTTGATAAATACCACAGTAGTGGTCAGACAAAGTGTTAGGAATTGTTAAGAATTGTTAGAATGCGTTTTTTTGTATAACTCAAACATTTTCACAAACTTGTGCAAGACTATGTTTTTTAATTTAATGCCAGAACTGTGTTGATTTAGCTCACGATTTATTTTTGAGGAGTAGGTACAACCTTCTGGGGGGCCCACCAGTGGTCTGGGTGAATAGTTAGATAGATAGCTTGTATATTTCAGTTGTGCAATTATCATTTCCTTCATTTTTTGTTTTATGTGTTTTTATCATTTTGCATGCTGTGCGTTTGCTGTTCATCATTTAATTGTTTAAATTTCCTTTTTGCAAGTTGCTTGTAGGAGATAATTGTTAATATGCCGTGTCTTTTAGTCGTCAGTAAATAGGCTTGCAAGCTACTAACCTTGTTGTGTGCAAAAATGTTAAATTGAATTTCTGTAGGTTGAAACATAGTAGCTAGAACATAGTATTAATTTCACACAGAGTACATAACTTCTTTGACAAAGTTTCGATGGATTAATAGTGCGAGTTTTGTTAATTTAATTCTCAGTTTTAGTCATTCTTTCTTGGATCTAGTTTGCTTATCAATTTTGTTGTAGTATGATAAGGTATAAGTAGAATTTGAATTATGTTTTTATAAGCATTTTAACTTGCAATTTGAGTTTTTAATAATGGATTTAGCTTAGTTTGATTTATGAGATCTCAATTCTAGATTTAAGTTGCAATTCTAATTAGAATTTTGAGTTTGAGTTAAGTTTTTAGTTACGAGTTTTTAATCTTGTAGATTTACTTAGGAGTGCATTTCAATTATGTAGAATAGTGTTTTCTTATCATTGATGATTGATATATGAAATTGATTGATCACATGGATTTTTAGGATCATTAATATTTCTTCTATGATGGCTAAGATCTCGTTAGATTGCTTGATTCATACCTTTCATTTCTCCGTAGAAGTTAATATTGAACTTATTCCTCTTGAGCTATCACTAATCGTTAGATGCCATTGTGATGTCATAAGGCACTGAAGACATAATCATCATATTTAAATTTTCTTGTTATTGTAGATTAAGAATAGTTTTTTATTAATATTTGAATTCTGTCATGATGTTTTTAATTAAGTAGGTTAAGATTTCCCTTTGTAGATTAGAAGTGATTATGAGTTTTATCTTAAGAATAGAGTTCACTTGCTGAATAATTGTGATTAATTACTTGTTGATTAGTTTACTTGCTGAATAAGTTTTCATAGGTTAGTTATTTGATTGATTATTTGCTTACTTGTTGATGCTCATTAGATTGAATAGATTGAATAGATTAATTTGCTGTTGTTGAATAGATCGAATAAGATTACTTGTTGTTGCTCATTAGATTAAATAAATTAACTTGTTAGAAGTAGGGTTTTCATTTTCTTCTTTAGGAACAATCCATTGACCTATTGTTTAAAATTTGCTTAGGGTAAATAGTTAAAGTTTCTTGATAGGGTTTTCTCATTGATAGTCTTTGCTTAATTAGATTAACCCTTAGTTAGATCATGCTTCCTCTAGATTTTCTACCTTGGAATATATAGTGATACAAATCTAAGTTTACTTACCTCGGGTTGACAATTTAATTGAGGGATTTTATGCATATAGAACACCCATCATTTTTGCTTCCATTGCCGGTGAGTTATTTTAAGGTAGGAAATAATTAGGAGATATATCATTTATGAACCTTAGCATTAGTTTGGTGGCCAGGGAAATTTAAGACGAGATGTAAGAACCTAGACATCTGTTATATTAGGTTCCCGCAAACCCAATGGTAGTTTTTCTTTTTGTTTGCTTTCATGAACAGACCTAGGGACCCAAAGGGAAGATACATTAAATCTAAATTAGACCTTTCGAACAAGGTTCATTCTGACCTTTTCGGGGGAAGGAAGATTCCACTCATAAACTTTGTAGACCGATACCGAAAAGGAGGAGCTAGCTTGACCCAAAGAGCTACAACAGTCTCCGAAGAGACTAAAACATGGAGCACTATAGAACAAGAAATTAAAGCATCAATAATAGTGGGACAAGAGGCAAGACCACTCAAGCCTTCCATAGAACAAACCAACACAACCTTTGTTTTCTTACCACCATAAGGAGACCCTAACTTTGTAGACATCATAGAACCTGAATAGGTGAATACTTTGTTTGGTAGCTCAACCAAAATAATTGTTTCCCAAATTGAAACAAAAAATTTGGCACCAATAACCTCAACCAGCTCGAGTAGAGTCCCAAACATCCAAGCAGTTGGAAGACCTTCCCATAAGAGGGATACCTTTCTTAGACAAGAACCTTGGGATACTTTGTTTTCTTCGAGGATAAAACCATCTAGGTACTCTATTTTTGGAAACCAAACCAGTATGGATGATCAGGAGGATCAAAACAATGTAAGACATGAGGAGGGAGAAGAAGTTGGAAACCAAACCGAAACTATCTTCTGGTTTCCAATTTTGGACACCACACAAAATGTCAATATGAAAAATATTCCCCTCTCGACACTGCCCACCTTTTATGGTAAAATCAGTGAAGACCCAGATACCTTCCTATTTGAGTTCGACATCTTGTGTAGGAGCTACAACTACTTACAAGATGACCAAAAACTAAAACTCTTTCCTACCACACTCAAGGAGTCATCACTAAGATGGTTCATGGGGTTGGGAGAATCCAATATTAGGTCATGGGAAGCCATGAAAGATATATTTCTTAAAAATTACCAAGACTAATGCAAGTCCAAGGATTCTCGTAATGATATTTTCAAAATCCAACAGTTAGAAGATGAGAATATCGAGGACTATATGGAACGATTTGCCTACATCTCACATAAATCAAAGTATCATGATCTTCCAGATGATGCAGTCCGAGCTCTGTTCCTTAAAGGAATTTTAGAGGAATACCTAGAAATACTTAACTTGATGGCATAAGGTGACATCTCCCATAAACCATTTTCTGAAATATGTGAAATGTGTAAAAATTACTCGAGGAGTAGAGCTAAAACAAGGAAGAATGTTCAGGATCCTTATAGTAGAAACTTGAAACCAATTAATTCAGGTGGTATCACGAGAGTAGAGATAGGGAACCTTTTAGAAAACTTCAAAACAAATATATTAAGAACAATAGGTTCCCAGTTGGACACCCTAAGGATTATAAATAAACAGGAGGAGGAAAATGCAACAATGAGCATATTTTGCCCAAGATGCAAGAGGAAACATTCCTCAAGGGAATGCCCATTAGATAACATTTTAGTTTGTGGCTTCTGCACATAAGACCACTCAACTGAGAAATGCCCATCATTGTTTGGTTTGTTATCCATATATAGAAGTGGGGATCCTGGGGAATCCTCTTATGCACCTAGGAGGCCATGGAAGTCTAGGAATCAACCTACATACCCAGATCCACAACCTCAAGTTCCACCCTATTATCAACAACCACAACAGTGGTACTCACCAAGTTCGTAAAACTGGTCTACATAGTACCAACATACTTGGCTTCAAGGATGGAGAGGAGGACATAACCAAGGGAACCCTCAAGCTCCACCTGTTCCTATGCCCAACCATCCTTACCCTCAGTTTCCAACAAACATCCTGTAGCTTCTACCAGGCTTTGTTCCACCACATTTACCTCCTATTCCACAACAACTACAACAATATCAGAATGCAAGCTCCCCAAGACCAACATTATTACCGACACAACCAGTGCCCAATCACAATAATAATCCCACTCAACCTCTTCACAATTTTGAGATGCAAGCCTTCCCGACATATGTTATTACTCCTGTTCCATTGCAGGAAATCCAACTAAGGTCGGGAAAAGTTATGGATAGGCAAAGGCCTTCAATAGTCATCTTAGAAGAAGAAGAAGAGGAAACCCCCAAAAAACCCATGGATGACACTAGGTGGGAAGGTGTTATTATTCCTAAGGACCAAGAACCCAAGCTTCCCAAAAATGAACCTTCACAAATTAAGAAGGCCCCTCCTTATCTAGAAATATTAGTAATCAAGAAACCTACCACCCGACCCGAATTTGACATCTTGAATGAATTGAAGAATATTTGTGTCAAGATTCCCTTTCTACAAGCCATTAAAGATATTCCAATATATAGTAAGGTGGTCATAGAATTATGTATTAATAATCTAGGAAGGAAGCAAAATGATCCTCCGACAATACATTTGATAGGAGAACTTTCTGAGTACATATCATAGCAGCCTAAGGTAGAAAAATATGGGAACCCAGGAAACCCCGTAGTGACCATAACCATTAATGAGGTTTCCATTGGGAACACTCTCATAGACTTAGGGGAAGACATCAATGTTATGACCATTACTACCTTGGAGGAATTATAGTTAAAACCTCTTCTTAGGCCTACCCCAACCATTTTGGAATTATCAGATAAGACTAGGGTTATACCTGAAGGAATTTTGGATGATATCATAGTTACTTTAGCTTCATGGGAGTACTTAATAAATTTTCTTGTCATCCACTCAAAGGATCCTACCAAAGGCCATCCCGTTATTTTGGGAAGACCTTGGTTAGCCACAACCAATGCATTTATTGGTTGTAGAGAAGGAGAAATGACCATCTCAAATGGACTCACTATCCATAAGCTCACCATATCTCCACCAACTCAACCTATCTTGGAGAATCTATGGTGGATTGAATGTCCATACGGGAATGAGGACTAGGAAGAACCCATGTTGCCAAGTGATAATTTCTGGGCACTTCAGGAGCACACAATGGAAAATGTGCTAAACTAGTTTATTTTTTCTATCATGTGCGTTGATTTTCCACAATATTTCCCCCAGTTTGAGTACATGTTTGGGGAAGAATTTTAGGAACAATTGGACCCATTGATTTTGTCTTCGACATCTTTTATCTTCGAGATAGACAAGTCTTCCACATATTATGCCATGCCCTACGAGATTAGTCTAGGGGAATTTCTACATATAAACTCCGTACTAGATGCAGACCAACACAAGTAGTTAGTGAGTATCCTTAAAAACAAATCAGGGTCATTCACCTCAGAATACACTGACATGAAGGTTATAGACCCTGACACATGCATCCATCACATATATACGCAGGGGGAAGTAACACCTGTTAGGAAACTCCAGAGAAGGATGAACCCAACACTCAAGGATATAGTAAAAGAGGAGATTCAAAAGTTATTAAATGTCGGATTTATTTATCCCATCTTCGACAGTAAATGAGTATCCCCGCTTGTAGTGGTTCCAAAGAAAGTGACCAGGAAATGGAGAATTTGTGTTGATTTATGAGAGATTAACAAGGCCACCCTGAAGGATTATTTTCTTCTTCCTTTCATTGACCAAGTCTTGGATACCCTATCTAGAAAGAAATATTTCTCCTTTTTAGATGGATATAAGGGGTACAATCAAATTCTCATAGCACCCGAGGACCAAGACAAGACTACCTTTACTTGTCCTTGGGGCACCTATGCCTATAAGGTCTTACCATTTGGATTGTGTAATGCTCTTGCCACATTTCAATGAGAAGCACTAGAGATATTTGCTGATATTATTCATGATTGTGTGGAGGTATACACAGATGAATTCACAGTATATGGAAATACTTACCAGGAAGCCTTAGATAACTTAGAAAAAGTCCTTATCAGATGCCAAGAAATGAACTTGTCTTTAAGTCATGAAAAATGTAAAATGTTGTTGATTGAAGGAGTGGTTCTAGGACATCATGTTTCATCTGAAGGGATTAAATTTGATCATGCTAAGATTGAGGTCATCATCAGAATTCCACCCCCCAAGACTCAAAAAGAGGTGAGAAGATTTCTTGGACATGCCGAGTATTACCGACGATTTATTGAAAATTTCACAAAGATTGCTGCTCCCATGTTTGGATTGTTAATAAAATATGTTGATTTTGTTTGGACTGAGCAATGTCAAGCTACCTTTGAAACTCTGAAAGCTAAGTTGTCTGTGGCACCAATTCTTAGGGGTCCCAACTGGGCTCTCCCATTTCATATATCCACTGATGCCTTCGACACTGCAATAGGAGGAGTATTAGGGTAGAAAGAAGACAATCATCCCTATGCCATTTATTTTGTGAGCAAGAACTTGTCCCCTGCCGAGCTAAAATATACAATTACCAAAAAGGAATTCTTGGCAGTAGTTCATGCTATCAATAAGTTTTGCCACTACATCACAGGTTATGAAGTATTTGTACATACATATCACTCCACCATTAGATTTCTCATGAATAAACCCATTACTAATGGTTGAGTGATTAGGTGGCTCATGCTATTGCAAGTGTTCAATATCACCATTCTTGACCGGCCTGGAAAGGAGAATTTGGTAGCTGATTTTCTTTCACACATAAAAAATGAGGATGATGATATTACCATTGATGATAGTTTCCCAAATGAGCGCCTTTTTTCCCTCTCTGTAAATACCCCGTGGTTTGCAGATATGGAAAACTATTTGGCTAATAGGAAGTTACCATCTCATTTGTCACCTCATGAAAAGCGTAGAATTATTACTGAAAGTGCCAATTACTCTTGGGTTGGTCATGACCTTTTTCATACTGGTCTAGACTTGATTATTCGTAGATGTCTCCGAGAAGATGAGATACCAGAAATCCTATGAAGTTGTCATGATGGACCCTGTGGTGGCCATTGTTTTGAAAAACATACAACATATAAGGTGTTACATTCATGTTACTATTGTCCTATAATTTTCAAGGATGCTACCAAGTATGTGAGGAGTTGCGATAGTTGTCAAAGGATAGGAAGACCCACATCAGCTGACGAAATTCCCTTGCGTGCCCAAGTTATGATAGAACCTTTTGAGAAATGGGCCCTTGACTTTGTAGGACCAATTTCACCCATGTCTCATAAGAAGAATTATATTTTGGTTTGTACAAATTATGTCACCAAGTGGGTAGAGGAAAAATCCCTATTCAGGGCTACCAAAAAATCTGTTGTCGAATTCATTTATGAAGACATATTTACCCGCTTTGGTGTTCCTCGTGAAATTTTTACAGACCAAGGCACTCAATTCACTTCCAAGATGATGAGAGAACTAACAGAGAAATATGGGATTAAGCATTGCAAGTCTTATCCATACCACCTACAAGCTAATGGTCAGGTAGAGGCCACAAACAAAGTTCTAGAAGCTATCCTAACCAAGACTGTTCAATTACATCATTGGGATTGGGATGATAGGCTTCCAGAGGATTTGTGGGAATATTGGACCACCTGGAGAAACACCACTGGGCAT
The DNA here is from genome assembly GCA_009831015.1 of Picea engelmannii. Classification (NCBI taxonomy): domain Eukaryota; kingdom Viridiplantae; phylum Streptophyta; class Pinopsida; order Pinales; family Pinaceae; genus Picea; species Picea engelmannii. The sequence goes on from ML809244.1 coordinate 60,111, forward strand.
ACCCCTTATGAGCTAGTATATGGAAAAAAAGTGCTTCTACCAATATAATTCCAAGTAAGGACCTTCCGTATTTCCGCAGAATTGGGATTAAAATTAGATGAGGCTCAGAAACAATGAGCCCTACAATTAAATGAGTTGGATGAGATCAAGCAAGATGCTATCCAACAGACAATATTAGTCCAAAACCAGAGGAGCAAGTGGCATGACAAGTTTATTAAGAAGAAACACTTCCAACCTAGTGATTGGCTTTGTTGTTTGACTCCCGATTTAAAACTTTCAAAGGAAAACTCACCACTCAGTGGTTGGTTCCTTACGAGGTAGTCACTGTGTATTACAATGGAGTTGTGAAAATCAAAACAATCGACGATGGAAAAATCTCCTTTCTAGTAAATGGACACCGACTCAAACTTTACCACATGCCCATTTCCAAAGAAGACTTTCTACAGGTCATGTCAACTGACAAAGCATTGGCCTTAGTAGACGGGAAGTCCCCCTTTGTTCTTGAATGTTTTATTTTATTTTATTTTATTTTTTCTGAATTTTCGACTGTACATATGTAAATAATTTTTGAATTTTGTTGATAAGAAAATTCTAGAGATTTTTGTAGGTATTTATTTCACTGGGAGTATACAATTTCAAGGAAATTTAAAGGAAGGATTTTTCTTCAAAAAACAATATTGCTATATTTGAACCTTGTTATTTGTCAAGCATCAATTGAACAATGGCTTGCTATAATTAGCCATATTTTTGCAAATATTTTTATCTTCTTTTTCTCAAGGCATCTTAAAAAGAAGCTGCTCTTAAACCTTCACCACTATATAAAGAAGTGATACCGTAACCATTAAACTTAGAGGTCACTCGTATAGTTTCCCCAAGAACCATGAGTAAGTGAGTAAAGTATCTTTATTAAAGAGTAACAAGGAGGTTTGATTAGCGGTTAGCCATGGAAACATCAAAAAAAGAAGAAAGTGAGTTGAGCCTAAAGATACCTTTTTGTTCTTTCCCAATGGTACCATCCACTACACACTAAAAATGATTGATTATATCATATCTTTCGATAGGCTACGTCCACTTAAGTACCACTTACATTAGGACAATCACTAAGGAATATATAAAGGAGAGTCATCCTCTAACACAAATACCATCCCAATCTAAAAAGGAAAAGAATATATATATATATATATATATATATATATATATATATATATATATATATATTTCAGAGCTGTCCCCCCATCTTCTTGCACAAAGAAATATTATATTAAAATCTTAAAAGATGGAGGGCCAGTCTTTGAGGGTGTAAGAGGCTAAACCACCGGGATACTGAACAAGACTGCTAGCAGTGGGTACCAGGCTATGGTATGACTAGATAAACCCACCAGAGTACTGAACATGCTTGCTGGCAGCGGGGCATTCTACCTAGCGAGGATGGTAATCTGAAAAAAAAAGAAGAAATTCCCAAATCTTAAACTTGTCCTGATGTACGACATTACTTGTAGACAAAGTTGACACAAAGTATGTATGGTTAATCTAAGGTTAATGAACTCCATAAATTTTCCATTGGGAACTAACTTTGAGACTATATCAAAACTCTCTCGCCTACCTCTTCTTAACTATATGTAGGATGTTCTATCCTATAGGTGGGGCCATATTCTAACCATCTCGTCAGAACAATATGTGAAATTTATCTCTACACTTAACAAGATGTAAATCTTTGGTTATTGGGATAATTGACTGGTTTCCTATATTTTTGATTGTGAGGTGTCACAATACTTAGGTGTGGGGGATGGGTTTCATGAGTTGACAAATGATAACACTGCCTAGAAGAAGTAGAATCTTTGTATAAATTTCTGTATATTGTTTTCATGATACATGCTATTATATCATCAGTTATTTTATTTTGAAATGATAAATATTCCCTGTGTGTTATAAACTGCTGTACATTTTCTTGAGAGACCACTTAAATGTTTTTTTCGTTACAGATTGTTCATTACAGATTTGTGATTACATGCCTTATAATATGGGAGATAGAGAAACAGATTGTGTGAGCATGACGGCAAAGCGAGTAATAATGGAACACTCTTATACTGCCTCTGCTCCTATTCACTATGACTGTCAAAAGTGTTTTAAGATTGAGTGTTATGGATAAAACATCCATTACAGGATGAAAAAATTTCATTACACACAAGAATACCATACAGAGTGCCGTATGGAGTGCCATTTGAAAGACCATATGGGGTTCCATATGGATGACTAGATGACACGCCATATGAAGGATCAGACGAGGTGCATACACACAGTAAAAGACCATGATTTCAGGTAACCAAGAATCGTTTGAATTTATTTTGGCTGTTCAATTGTATGATGAGTTAGTTAAATGGAAATTGAGAATTAAATGATACAATTTGTAAACATTTTTATGATCAAATGTCCAAGTTGAAGACTTGGACATTGATCTAACTCCTTCATCATTATGATTTCCTCCAAAAGATGCTCTTTGAATTCGAAATCGGCGCACTCATGCTCACACATGGCAACTCGTGTGTGATGAATTCATCAATGAATTCAACCGTTTCCACCTTGGGCACATTCAAAATAGGAGGGTTAGATCCAAACTGTTATTTCACTCATGCATTGTGCTCATCCTCTTCCCAATTGCGATCTCCCTTTGTCCAATTGCGCTCGTCCTCTGTCCAATTCCGCTCCTCTGCTCGCCTCTGCACTGTCAGCATGCCCAAACGATATGAGCCGTCCTCCTATGCTGGCCTCTTTGCTATCCCTGAGTTCACACAGTGTAGGGAGCTCTTCCTTCATGCAGGGTGGGGACCACCATCCCCTGCTCAACAAGTCTAGTCATATTGGGCAATTCATTTTTGTTTGCAGTGGGACCTGCAAAATATTAGGTGTGGGGGTAATGTTGGGATCATGATTTGGTTAATTTATGATGATGATTAAATCCTTTTTGTACCAGTCTTATATGTGTATTTAACCATTTTGAAGAAGTTTTGAAGGATTTTATATCAATCCGTCATAGCTTTGTACCAGGTATGTGCAATTGATGTTTTACGATGGTTTTGAGTTAAAATCGATTTGATTTAATGATTATGAGAAGCTAATGTGCAATCTGTGTGTCACAGGGAAAATTCACAATGCATTTTTCCATCCAGTAGCTCGTCCAATACTCCATTTAGCACTACGTCCAGTACTTCATCCAACACTATGTCCGACACTGCATCTAGCACTGGGAGCATGGGCGAGCTAGTGGTTGTTATATTGGCGGCCTGTGATGGGAAAATCGGCGACATGGGTTTTTTTCACCCTCGTGGCCTCCAACTACTGAGATCTTGACATCTTGGATCAAGCAGTTATGCTGATCATTGAGTGGCTCGTTTAGTTTCTAGAAGCCAAAGGCAGTTATAGCATATTTAATGGAATTTACCATTTTTAGAGGAGGTCGACCATTCTAGTGGTTGACCTCTCGAATTCTAATAGTTATAAATACCACAGTAGTGGTTAGACAAAGTGTCAGGAATTGTCAAGAATTGTTAGAATGAGTTTTGTTGTATAACTTAGACATTTTCACAAACTTGTGCAAGACTGTATTTTTTAATTTAATGCCAGAACTGTGTTGATTTAGTTCGCGATTTACTGTTAAGGAGTAGCCACAACCTGCTGGGGGATCCACCAGTGTTCTGGGTGAATAGTTAGATAGATAGATTGTATATTTCAGTTGTGTAATTATCATTTCCTTCATTTTCTGTTATATGTATTTTTATCATTTTACATGCTGTGTGTTTGCTGTTCATCATTTAATTGTTTAAATTCCCTTTTTGTAGGTTGCTTGTAGGAGATAATTGTTAATATGCTGTGTCTTTTAATCGTTAGTAAATAGGCTTGCAAGCTACTAACCTTGTTGTGTGAAAAAATGTTAAATTGAATTTCTGTAGGTTGAAACAGAGTAGCTAGAACAAAGTATTAATTTCACACAGAGTACAGAGCTTCTTTGACAAAGTTTCGATGCATTAATAGTGTGAGTTTTGTTAATTTAATTCTCAGTTTTAGTCATGCTTTCATGGATCTAGTTATCTTATCAATTTTTTTGTAGTATGATAAGGTAGAAGTAGAATTTGAATTATGTTTTTATAAGAATTTTAACTTGCAATCCGAGTTTTTAATAATGGATTTAGATTAGTTTAATTTATGAGATCTCGATTCTAGATTTAAATTGCAATTCTAATTAGAAGTTTGCGTTTGAGTTAGGTTTTTAGTTATGAGTTTTTAATCTTGTAGATTTACTTAGGAGTGCATTTGAATTAAGTAGAATAGTGTTTTCTTATCATTGATGATTGATATATGAAATTGATTGATCACATGGATTTTCAGGATCATTAATATTTCTTCTATGATGGCTAAGATCTCGTTAGATTGCTTGATTCATACCTTTCATTTCTCCATAGAAGTTAATATTGAACTCATTCCTCTTGAGCTATCACTAATCGTTAAATGCCATCGTGATGTCATAAGGCACCAAAGACATAATCATCATATTTAAAGTTTCTTGTTATTGTAGTTTAAGAATAGTTTTTGATTAATCTTTGAATTCTGTGATGATGTTTTTAATTAAGTAGGTTAAGATTTCCCTTTGTAGATTAGAAGTGATTATGAGTTTTATCTTAAGAATAGAGTTTACTTGCTGAATAATTGTGATTAGCTACCCGTTGATTAGTTTAGTTGCTAAAGAAGTTTTCACACGTTAGTTATTTGATTGATTATTTGCTTACTTGTTGATGCTCATTAGATTGAACAGATTGAATAGATTAATTTGTTGTTGTTGAATAGATCGAATAAGATTAGTTGATGTTGCTCATTAGATTAAATAAGTTAAATTGTTCAAAGTAGGGTTTTCATTTGCTTCTTTAGGAACAATCCATCGACCCATTGTTTAAAAGTTGCTTAGGGTAAATAGTTCAAGTTTCTTGTTAGGGTTTTCTCATTGATAGTATTTTCTTAAGTAGATTAACCCTTAGTTAAACAATCTCCTTAGTTAGATCATGCTTCCTATAGCTTTTCTACCTTGGCATATATAGTGCTACAACTCTAAGTTTACTTACTTCGGGTTGACAATTGAATTGATGGATTTTGTGCATATAGAACACCCATCAAAATCATTGGAAGATGCGACAATGTCACCTTTTGCTTAGGTTTAAGGGTGAGACAACCTTCATACGTGGGAAAAATTAAGAAATTCTTGAAGCTTCTAGAAGATAAACTTCAATGATGAGTTGTTTGCCGATTGGTTTGGATATCACCTGTCTCTCTTGATTTAGTGAGATCCTAACCTCTCATCCTAACCTCCTCATGGATTTCTCTCCAATCTATCAAATGGAGGCATATTCTAAAGGGAAAGGCTAGAAGAAAGAATAGAGGAATAATGAGATTATGGTGAATTGAGAATAGATCCAGATTTGTAATTGAGAGTTTGTGAATCTCACTTTGGCCCTAAGAGATTTAGTTGTTCTAAAGTACTTGGGTGGTGATGATGGAATCTATGGAGGCTATGAGGGTATTGAAGCATTGAATTGCTGGAAGGAGCTAGTCAACGCCAAGGCACCGATTGTAAGATGTTTCCTAATTATTTAATACAATGATACATTTTCCTTTCCTAACTAAGATTGCCAATGATCTTTGTTTGTATTTCTCCTAGGCTATTTACATAGGTTTTATGAGATATATAGATATTGGTTGCTTTCACTATTTTGGTTGTTCCTCTAACAGATCTCTACTTTTACGAATCATTTAACTGATAAATTGGAGTTACAACTTACGAGGACAAATGACAATTAAAAAGGTATGAACTTCTATCTTTTATGTTTCTTTTGAACCTAAGGAAAAGAGTGTATTCTGTTTGGTTTTGTTCTAGTTTCGGGTGCGTGAACTAGGGATATTGGTCTATGTCCATATTTACGAATTTATCCACAACAACCATTAAGATAAAAAGGGAGGGAGAGAGGGGATGACCTCATCACAAAACCTTGTTGGAGTGAAATAATTGAGTTGGCCTGCCATTTATCATTGACACTATCCATGGGGAGGCTATGCAAGCTTGAATCCATTCTATAGAAGCTTCTAAGAACCCAAATTTTATGAGAACAATAAAGAGAAAATAATTTCTTACCCCGTCGAAGGAATTTTCCATGTCTAGTTTAATAACCATCCCTTTTTATTTGTTGGAGTGGCTTGAGTAGATAGCTTCTTGAACTAAAACAATATTGTCTATGATTTGTTGATTTTACATGAAACCCCCTTGGTTTTCAGATATTATCTTGGGGAGAAGAGGCTCGAGTCTGTTTTCGATAATTTTTTTAAGGATTTTATAAGCAAAGTTGCAGAGAGAGATTAGTTGGAACATCAAAAAATTGGAAGGGTTGATCTCTTTGGGGATTAGAGCTAGGAATGTAGAGTTTGAGTTTGTAGAACTGCCAACCTCTTTTTTTTTTTTTCCTGAGAGTATAGTTTAACATTATTTTCAAATCATATTTGATTGTTTACCAGATGAATTTAAAAAAGGGAATGGAGAATTCGTCTGGATTAGGGGTTTTGTCCTGTCAAAGACCCCAAATGGCTTGAGAATTTTTCTCTTCGCTGATTTCTTAGAGTAGAGTTTCATTCTCTTCTTTTGTTACACATGTTGGGGTGTTTTCCAACATCACTTACTTCTATAACATCAATTTCCAATTTTGAAGATTTGGAAATCTTGTTGGCCTAATCCATATCCTTTTACATAATATTGTTCCCCATACCTCCTTGAGACCTTCCAAAAAACCTATTTCTAGAAGATGTACATGCCCTCACATTTATGGTAATCGCGTACACGTTGGTCACTAAAGGGATAGTCGTGTACATGTCAGAAAATGATTAAAAATATATATTTATGCTTAATTAAATGTTGAGTTATGGGTTTATTTAGTTGCCTAACTCCTTTTACTTGTACTCAACCATATCTAACCAAATAGAGACTACAAAAATAGAGAATGACATCAACTATAGGACTCAGGGTGAGTCAATATTTCTCTTACGCCCAATAGTTAGTTATTCCTTTTGAAATCAATTATTGTATCTTTGCTGCATGCTATTTTTGGGAATTTATTTCTATACGGTAATTGGTACGCTGCAGTATAGCCCACTACTTTAGGGTATTTTCCCTGAAAGTAGAACTGGTGACCATACTAGGGATCTTTCTCCATAGTGAGTTTGTTTATGGGTTTTATCTTTGTTTTCTTGATTGAAGTGTTTTTCTTTTGTTTAAGACTATCATTTGTACTTAGATTGATAACTTATAATCATTTGAGTCTTTTTTTGTTTCACTTGAGCCTTTATGTTGCATTTTACTGTCTCTTTTTGAGATTTCTAGGTATATATGAACCATGCTAATGATCATAGTTGCGTAGATATACGCGCCTAGCCAATATAGACAAGCGTGTACATATTCGATAAATGATTTTTTTCAAATAATTTTTGCATGAAATTTTTTGGGCCAGGTGTCTGGGGTCTCTCCTGGGACTTTAAGACTCCATTGATATTGCTTTATGAGTTCAATGGTTGTTTAGTTTGATTCTTATAAAGAAAAAACAAGGTTATTTGATGCTTTGATCATTCTGAGTCATTCTTGGATTTTATTTTTGGTTTCCATTCTTTTTTGGATTTCTTTTGATCTCTCTACTTTAGTTTTTGTTTGAGATTTAGACCTAATTTTCCAATTTTTTCCAAGTATATGCGTCCTTTCCTTTGACAACAAAAGAAAACATACGTTTAAGTGTTGGGTCATATATGCCCCCCGTAGAAGGCCAAAGCATGTACATACACTCCTTGTAGAAGGAAAAGGAGCATATAGAGCTTATAAACACTCCCTACAATTATCTAGGGCATGAAAATAAGCTTATATACGTGACCTATAGTGAAGACAGTCACATACACCTCCAGAAAAGTGAGTTTTTTGCTTGTTTTTCAGCCTTTTTTAAGCCATGGTTTGGCTATTTTCGAGAGTTTGGTCCCAAAACGTTTTGTAGCCTATAGGAGGTTGGTAAGGCCTTAAATTTGAATGGAAAACAAAGTTTTTAAATCCATCTTTGTCTCCCTTTTATCCCTCAGATTGCATCACTATAAGACGAGTCTTGTTCCCATGATCTTGGTTTCCCGGTCACTGTTGTGGTCATATTTTAAACTTGAGTTTGTATTTGGGTTCGAAACTTTTATTTTGTGCTTTCCTTGGATTTTTCAAACATAAAACCACAAAAATTTCTTTCTTTTGACATATTTTGTTAGTTTTTGGTTTGGTAGAAAGAAAAAGAAAATGAAAAAACCGTAGTTTGTTGCTAGTTAGGTTTCTTTCTTTCTATTGCATTGATTTTCTTTATATTTGAAAAAGAAAAAGATATTAGCATATGATTTTGTTTTCTTCTCATATTGAAATAATTTCAAAGGAAAAATAACAAAGAACATCATTTTGTTCGCTTCTTTTGCTTTTCTCAAAAGGTTGCATTGTGTATTTTGCATCTAAAAGAGAAAATATTGCATTTCAAGGTTTGAAAGATTGTTCATGCATTTTATTTTTTGAAACTCTTTTTAATTGAAGAATTAGTTTAAATTTTTCTTTGCCAGTGTTCATATAAGTTTCATTTTTGCAAGAGTATAAAACAATATTAGTTTCATTTCCATATCCTTTGAGTAAAAAACAACCACTAAAATGAACACTAAATTCAAAGTCTACTATACTTTGTTTCTAGGGTTCATTAACAAGTTTAGGATTAGGGCCTTGGATTAGGATTGGAGAGATAATTCTCCAAGGAAAATAAACATACATAGGAGTTTGAGTTAGGGAGATTCAAATCCAATTTTCGCATAAGTATAGTTGAGAGCCTCCTCTAACATAAAATCTAAACACGAGGTCACGTGAGAAAGAGTCGAGGAGAGGTGCTTCCTTTCACCAAGCATTGTGGAAGGATCATATTTTGGGGGTTTCACTAGTGCCCATACTTCTTTGAGAGGTGACGCTTTCGAAGCTTCAGGATTTTCTACCCTGCCCAAATGGTTCATATTGATTTTCAACTATACCCCTCGGACGCTAACTGGGAGTTGGTATCCTTAGTTGCTTTTCCTAGGTATCTCAGAGGTGATTGCATCAGGTTTCCCATGGTACCTGAGGCATACATCATATCATGCTATCAATACCCTTGGAGGGTGCCCCGCTAAGAAAGGGTTACTTGGACCGGGTAGGCATGGTAAGTGGAGGTCGGAGTAATTGCTTCTCACTCCTTCGTTCATTGGTCCCATGAATTGATTAACCCATGCCAATTTCCGGAAGGTCCCTTTCCACTTTTTCATTAATTTGGATTGAGGACCTTATCCACATGGGTTGAAGTTTTGAAGAAGTTGTTTGTTTGTGATGTTTCTCTTAGGAATTTTTAATGGAGTGTTGATTTATGTAGTTGGCCTTAGGTTGCATCTGCATCACCACTTTTGCATCATTGATTCATGGTGGTCGACCAATTTCTCCACTGGTCAGGAAGGACCCATGGTATTTCTATTGAAAGTGTGGAGCCACCTCCTAGAAGGCATGTGTTTTTATATCATTGGTTCACTAGAGTCAATGTGTGAGACTTTTTCGAACATGAACAATCCCGCAAGGGATGAAACTGTGCATAAGAACATTATGACCAAAGTCCTTGAGGATACTAACCAAGGGATCCTTTCCCAAGGGGATTCTTGTGATTTTCCTTTCTTTGAAAACATCAGTGCCCCCTTGATGTCCAGTTTGAACATTCCTAGGTTGAATGTAGGACTACTGGTTTGGTTGTGGACCACTATGAATGTCTTGAATTCTTTTGATGTTTCTCAGATAAGCATCTTATGTCATGGGAATGAAATGGATGTTGATCCTTTTCCTTATATATTAGTGAAGTATAATTCTCCTCTTTCTCCCTCTTCTGGTTAAAGTCTAGCTACTAGAAAAAAAAAGTATAAAAGGAGTGGGAAGAGGAAGAGAAAGAAGAATAAGAAGTCACCAACATCTGCAAGTCATCTTGGAGACCAGTCAGTAGCCACTGCAAGTTATGCTAGGGGCAAGAGCTCGGTCCCTGCAAGTCATAGTGGAGTTCAGAAACCAACCTCTACTAGTCATGCTGAGAACACCAAACCAACCTCTGCTAGTCATGTTGGATACATGTCAACAAGCTATGCCAGTCATGTTGGAGACATGTCAACAACCTCTGCGAGTCATGTTGAAGACAAGAAACCAACCTTTGCAAGTCATGCTTGGAGCACAAGTCTAGTAGTGCAAGTCATACTGGTATCTGTCGAAATAATGTAACTGCAAAGTGTATTCTAATTATTATTGATATATTATTCATTGGATCAATCCCCATTGCGGATTGATCATGTCAACTATTGTAAAGGACCAAATCCCATTTTGTGGATTGGTCAAAATATAATTGTAATAGGAAAAATAAGAAGTCGGCCCCATAATATATTAAAGAGGCCCCAAAATATACTAAAGGTGGTTATAACCACCCAGAAGGAGAAGTCGGCCCTGCCAGTGAAAAGACACCTCCACATGTGCCAGTGTTGTATAAATAAGGAGGCTAGCACCTTAGTTAGACACACACTCACTTGTTCATTGAGAAACAAGTTTCAGAGCTGCAGTTGAAGAAGAGAGAGAGAGAGAGGCACATCCTTGGGAGAGGAATTTCTGTATTTGTTTGAGTTATCTATTGGAATTGTATTGGCTATCTATAATAAGGAAGTTTTGTTGGGTTTTCTCCCCCATGAGGGTTTCCCAGGATACATGATGTGTCTCTTGTGATTGTGTATTTCTCAGTGATCCTATATTATGCTATTGTTATTTATTGAAATGCAAATAAATCTAATAATAGCTTAAACATTAACATGGTATCAGAGCTAAGCTGAAGAGAGCATCTTTCACAAGAGAAAGTGAAAAATGTCACTGTTGTCGTACATTCAAATTAGGGCTTTTTGTCGGTGAAGTATTTCATCCCTAAAACCATATAGAAAAGTGTGCCCTTCCTCAAGTATCACTTTGGCATCCTCAACACAACTTTTTAGTGGCTAGATCTCCCAGAAAGTGAAACCCTAGTTTTCACATAGTACCAGAAAACCAGAAAACCAGAGTACCATAAGTACCGGAGTACAAGAAGTACCAGCAATGTAGAAGCACCAGTCCAGAAATCCATTGGTCAAGTTTGAGGGGGTGAAAGTTGGATTTTTAGGAATCTGACTACACTAGCTTACTCGCCTTAGGTCAACGAATCTATCCCCTGGATCAAAATTTCAAAATTTAAGTTTGAAAAATTAGGGTTTCCTCATAAAACCCTAAGTTGCAATTGCAGTTGCAGTTGCAGTTGCAGTTGCAGTTGCAGTCGTAGTACCAGTTGTAGTCACCCTTGAAGTTCTTAAGAGTTTGTAATGATTACCGCTGCTGCTAGATGGAGCCACTACCTGCAAATGCTATCAGAGGTATGTACTCACATATGTTTAAATGGTTAAAATTTAAAGAGTATTTGTAGGAGAAGGGATCTCTTGTCATAGATCCAAAAGGATCTCAAGATCCAACACATTCAGAGGAATGATGCAACCCAGGTGTGATTATTCTGATATGCACCTTTTTGTTATGACATTATTTTGATCAGTGTTGCATGACCATCATTCTAACCTTTGATCAAAATTTGAGTCAAGGTATTAGATGGATTAAAATTTGAGATCATAGAGCTTATCCTCTAACCCAACCTTCTGTCAAGATAACATATTGTCTCAGTATATAAGACAGGTTGAAGAAAGCACTCGTCATCTTGAGTGAAAGAGACTTGGAAGTAAAGAAAGCACTCATTCTTGAGGACAAGGCTCCAGGTCCCAGGAGAAACCTCATGTGTTAGTTCCAAGTTCCCATGGAGGAATGTTTGATCACAACACTATGAGAGTGTTGACCTCATTTCGTATTGTATTCCTTACCTTTAATCTTTGCTTCAGACAAGTTACAAGTGATATCTCCAAAGGAGCTACTATGATGATTGTTCATGCTATTGCTTCATATTATCAAAAGGATATTAATCTTGCTTGCTATTTTTTTGACCTTGTTCCAGGTCACAGGTAACAACCCTGAGGAAGCTATAGTGAAGGTTGCAAAAGGCAACGTACTAAAGGAGAAACCGTAAATGAAGAAATCATCATTGGAAAAGAAGAAGGTGGCTTGTATAAGCTAAAGGGTCACTCAGAAGCTGCCATGACCCACGCCATTGAGAATCCATGTGAACTCTGGCGTAGAATATTAGCCCACATCAACTACAAGGTGCTACCATATGTATGCAAAGATGTCACAGGTCTACCATAACTCAAGTTTTACCATGAAGGTGTGTGCAATGGATGTGCACAAGGGAAGAACATCAAGAACCCTTTTCCAAAGAGAGACACCAAAGAAGAAGGAGTCCTAGAGATCATTCATTCAGATGTGTGTGGCCCAATGCCATCGTCCTCCATTAGTGTAAAATTCAAGGAATTCAAAGCCTTGATAGAGAATCTTTCTGAAAGAAAGATCAGGATACTCAGGTCAGATAATGGAGGAGAATACACCTCAAAACGAGTTTGTGAACTTCTGCAAAGATGTTGGGATCAAGAGGGAGCTCACCACTCCCTATAATCCTCAATAAAATGGTGTAGCTGAAAGAAAGAAAAAAACGATAATGGAAGATGTGAAGACCATGATCCATGATCAAGATCTTCCAATGTGCTTATGGGAAGAAGCAACAATGACAACCATATATGTGCAAAACCATTTGTCCCATAGTGAACTTGGGTTCAAGACCCCAGAAGAGATGTTCACCGAAAAGAAACCAGAGGTAAGCCATCTCAAAATATTTGGCTACCCAATATTTATACATATTCCGAAAGAGAAGAGAAACAAGCTGGAACCCTCAAGAAAGAAGGGAATATTTGTGGGATACTATGAGGTCTCCAAGGCCTTGAGGATTTATATACTAGGTCACCATCACACTGAGTTCAATAGGGATGTGACCTTCAACGAAGATGCAACGCTCAAGAAATCAAGAAGATGCCAGCTTGAAGAAGTATATGAAGAGGAAACCTTAATCCCCAGGGTTGTAGAATCAGTGAGGGAGGTTCCTAGAGCTGCAGAACTAGTGAGGGAAGTCGTAACTTCCCCTGATGAGGAAATTCTAGAATATCATGACATAGTAGAATTTCAAGAACCTCCTAAGATGATGATCTCCCATAAAAGAAAGCCTTCTTGGGCAAGAGATCTTATTCAAGATGGAGAGAAGTATGGTGTTCCCGAAGGAACCATGAGACAGGTGAAGAGACGTAAGCCATTCTCTAGTTATATGGCTTTGATGTGTGATCTCCTAGAGAAAGAGCCCACTTTCTTTGAAGAAGCCATTTAGAAGAAAGAATGGGCAGATGCCATGACATAAGAATATCAATCCATAATAAATAATGATGTATGGGAAATATTTCCCAGATCGAAGAGCAAGGATGTGGTATTTTCCAAATGGCTCTTCAAAATAAAACATGCTGCTGATGAAAGTATTGAGAAGTATAAAACAATATTTGTCGCTCATGGATTTTCTCAAAAGGAAGGCATTGACTATTAAGAGACATTCACTCCTATTTCCAAATACACTTCGATCAGAACCATCATAGCCCTTGCAGCTAAGATGAAGTGGAAGTTACACTAGATGGATGTAAAGACAACTTTTCTAAATGGTGTCATCGAAGAAGAAGTGTATATAGAGCAACCTTAAGGATTTGAAGTTGAAGATAGGAAGTCTCATGTTTGTAAGCTGAAGAAGGCTTTGTACAGATTGAAGCAAGTTGCTAGAGCTTGGTATGGCCATATAGACAGTTTCCTGACAAGCTTGGGCTTTACTAAGAGTAAAGAAGATTCTAACCTTTACTTCAAGTTTATGAACGATGAGCCAATGATATTATTGTTGTATGTGGAAGACTTATTCTTAATTGGAGAAGAAAAGCTCATCAATGAATGTAAGAAGAGGCTCGCATCAGAATTTGAGATGAAAGACCTTGGCCTAATGCATTATTTCTTAGGTCTTGAGGTATGGCAGAGTCCAGAGAGGATCTTCCTTAACCAAGGGTAGTATGCAGTCGAAATCTTGAAGAGGTTTGACATGTTAGAGTGCAATTCCATGAATACACCCATGGAAATGAAGCTGAAGCTATTGGTCGACACTTCATCATAATTGATTGATGCCACACTGTATAGATAGATCATTGGACCACTTATGTACCTGACAAACACCAAACAATATATTTGTTTTGCCGTGAACACCTTGAGTCATTTTCTGGTAGAACCCAGACATGTTCACCTAGTGGCTGCAAAACATGTGATGAGGTACCTTAAGGGTACATTAGATTGTGGTCTTAGTTATGATGGAGATCATGATTTCACATTGAGTGGGTACACTGATTCAGATTGGGCTGGAAGTGTTTATGAGAGGAAGAGTACTTCAGGATGCTATTTTAGTTTGGGATCAGCCATGATCTCATGGCAGAGTAGGAAGCAATCCATCATTGCTCTCAGTACAACGAAATCATAATACATTACTGCGTGTTCTGCTATCTGTGAAGCTATATGGCTTCGTAAGTTGTTGACTGGTCTATTTGACCTAGAGATGGAAGCAACCACGATCCTATGTGACAACCAGAGCTACATGAAGATGACAAAGAATCCTGTATTCCATGATAGGTTGGAGCACATAGAGATCCAATATCATTACATCTGTGACATGGTGTAGAGAGGAGACATAAAGCTGTAGTACATTAGCACATATGAACAGGTTGCCAATGTGTTGACCAAGACTCTATCTCATGTAAAGTTTGAGAACTTTCAAGATAAGATTGGTATAGTCTGAAAGAACCTTCCTTGAAAGGGGGAGTAGTGTTGAGATGAGATGTGACTAGTACTATGCTTCCATCTTGATAGCTGTGACGTAAATCTAGTCTAGTATCTTTCTTCCAGATTTATTGCTGTGACATAAAACAAGACGTTGAGATGAGATGTGACTAGTACTGTGCTTCCAGATTGATAACTGTGACGTAAATATAGTCTAGTGTCTTGCTTCCAGCTTTATATCTGTGACGTAAAGCAAGACGATGATATGCGATGTGACTAGTACTATGCTTCCAACTTGATAGCTGTGACATAAAGCCAATCTAGTATCTTGCTTCCAGCTTTATTGCTATGATCTAAAGCAAGACGATGAGATGAGATGTGACTAGTACTGTTCTTCCAGCTTGATAGCTACGACGTTATGCAAATCTAGTATCTTGATTCCAACTTGATTGTTGTGACATAAAGAAAGATGAGTATCCTACTTCCAGCTTGATTGCTGTGACGTAAAGCAAGACGAGTATCTTGCTTCCAGCTTGATTGCTGTGATGCAAAGCAAGATGAGTACTGTGCTTCCAGATTGATAGCTATGATGTAAAGCCAATCCAGTATTGTAATGATGAGCTGACCTCATGCTGTGATGATGATGTATTAGTTTTATACAAATCCATATTGATGCAGATGATGATTGCATTCCTTTGAGAATGACGATCCTGCCGATGAGAAAACTTTCGATGATTTATAGATACGCCAGTCAATGTTCCAAGATGATATTTATGATGCTGTCCTCCTGATGCTGTTGATGATGCAATCCTCTCTCTCACCTTATGCTATTATAGAATACCATTTTTTTTTAAGGGGGAGTGTTTAAATAATGTAACTGCAAAGTGTATTCTAATTATTATTGATATATTATTCATTGGATCAATCCCCATTGCGGATTGACCATGTCAACTATTGTAAAGGACCAAATCCCCTTTTGCAGATTGGTCAAAATATAATTGTAATAGGCAGAAGAAGAAGTCGGCCCCATAATATATTAAAGAGGTCCCATAATATACTAAAGGTGGTTATAACCAACCAGAAGGAGAATTTGGCCCTGCCAGTGAAAAGACACCTCCACACATCCTAGTGTTGTATAAATAAGGAGGCTAGCACCTCAGTTAGACACACACTCACATGTTCATTGAGAGATAAGTTTTGGAGCTGCAATTGAATAAGAGAGAGAGAGAGAAGTGCATCCTTGGGAGAGGACTTTCTATATTTGTTTGAGTTACCTCTTAGCATTTTATTGGCTATCTATAATATGGAAGTTTTGCTGGGTTTTCTCCCCCATGAGGGTTTCCCAAGATAAATGATGTGTCTCTTATGATTGTGTATTTCTCATTGATTCTATATTATGCTATTATTATTTATTGAAATGCAAAGAACTCTAATAATAACTTAAATATTAACAATATCAAGTCACCAACCTCTGCGAGTAATGTTGGAGACCTATCACCAGCCTCTACGAGTCATTCTAGGGGAACAAGTCCAGTCATTGCAAGTCATACTGACATTATTTCACTAAACTCTGTGAGTCATGTTAGATATTTGCAACCATCCACTGCAATTCACATTGGGGGAAAAATTCCAGTCACTACAAGTCATATTGGCATCAAGAAACCAACCTCTATGAGACATGTTGGGGAAAAATTCTAGTCACTACAAGTCATACTAGCGTCAAGTAACCAACCCATGTTATTCATGTTGGAGACCAACACCTAACCTCTACTAGTCATGCTAGAGGAAAACCACCAGCCTTTGTGAGTCATGCTGGGGGAAAAGTCCAGTCACTGTAAGTCATATTGGCATTAGGTCACCAACCTCTGCGAGTAATGTTGGATACCAGCAACCAACTTCTGCAGGTCATGATGGGAGCATGAAACCAACCTCTTCTATCATGTTGGAGATATGTCAACAACATCTGTGATTCATCCAACCTCTACAAATCATGTTGGGAGCATGTCACCAGCCACTGCAAGTCATGCTAGAGGTATTGATACTATTGAAAATCCTAGACAAATAGGAAGTCAACCCAAGTTCCCTTGTAATCTTTGCAAGGGATATCACCTTACTCATATGTGCCTAGTATTCATGTGGTATGAAGATTATGGTCCTTGTTTGACGATTCTTCTAGTTTTGAGTCATCTTCAGTTTCCCAAAAACTTATTCAACTAGTGGTTGAGGAAGTGGTCATGCCGATGCAATCTTTGGCTAATCCCATTATTTTAATGGAGAGTGAAGAGTATTCCAAATTGATCTCATCGATGCAACCTTCATACGATCCAACTCTTCTATTGGAGAGTGTCGAGTCTTCCAAAGTGATCTCGTTGATCCAATATTCAGTCGATCCCACTCTTCTCTTGGAGAGTGATGAGTCTTTCAAAGTGATCTCACCGATGTAATCTTCGGTCGATCCCACTCTCCTTTTGGGGAGTGACACATCTTTCAACTATGTCTTTAGTGTGTTCAATTCAATACCTTTTGAACAAAAGGGCATTCCACTCTCTTCAAGTATGGTGCCTCCAAGTCCTAGGATGGTTTCCTTTGATTGGAATGATCTTGTTGAGCCTCACCTTCCTTCTTCTACACCTTTTCATATAATGGTTAAAGTTAATTCAATGAGAATTCACCAATGTGCTGTAGATGAAGGAGCTTCCGCAAGTATTTTATCCTTGACTTGGAAATCTTTGGGTTCTCCCAAGCTTGTGTCAACTATCGGTGATCTGTTTGATTTCAATAGAAGACCTAGTGAATGTTTGGGGATTCTTCCTCAGTTTCCCATCACTTTAGGCAGGAAGACTATTCTAGTCGATCTATTAGTAGTTTCAGTCTCTTTAGACGTCAATATACTTCTTGGGCGTGATTATGTTTATGCTATGAATGATGTGGTGTCTACACTCTTTCGTGTGATGCATTTTCCTCAAAATGGAAGCATTGTCACTCTTGATCATATTTCATTTGATAATCACCATCCTAGTTCAACTTTAGATCAGGTTTCCCCTTTGTATGTTCCTATTGTTAATGTAGGATCTTCCCGACAACGTGTGAATTATGTGGAATCTTATCCTTAGTGTTCAATTTCTTCTGAGAAGGATCCTTTATAGTTATGTTGGCCTTCTCGAGACAAGGTATATACAATTGATCAGGTGTTACATCTAATGGGGGCATGGGAGCCTTTTCTTCCCCCGATTGGCCTAAGTGATATTGGGTTTCTGCTTGAGTTTGATCTTACTGTTTGTGAGACCTTGAGCCCTGGTATGTGTGTATCGTCGAGTCCTGACTTTTTAGATGTTGAATTTCCTTTAGAAGAGGCTATTCTTGAAGCTATTATTATGTATTTTATACCTCTTCTTGAACTAAAAGCTTTACAGCCTGGTTACCAAAGAAACCCTTGGTTTGAGCCTAGCAATGGGATCTTCTTAGAGAAGTACTATACATAAGCCACAAGGTTGTGCGGTGCTTTGTGCATAGCATACTTTTAGGTTTTCTTGCTTTCAAGTTTTGTATTCCATAGTACATGTTATTATCAATGATTTCTATATTAGATTTATCAACTCATGGGTGAGTGTTGTTGGTCTTATAAACAAGACTTTGAAGACAATTTTCTTCGTGCCTTTTTGTCATCTCGATTCGTTTTGACAGGTAATGATCTTGAAATTGGCATATAGGTTA
>ML809244.1:84789-124982 GCA_009831015.1 Picea engelmannii
CATTTTTAGGTTACTTAACCCATTTCTAGGTCACTTAACCTATTTTCCTTATTTTAGGGTTACCCACTTTCCATGAATAGAAAATTCTCCAATACTTTATCATTTAAATATTCCTTCTTGATTTTGTCACTTCATTTAAATAACATTTCTTGATTTTGTCACTTTACTTTATCATTTAAATAATGATTTCTTCTTTTCAAGCACTTTTACTTCTTTGACCTTGGGGGCTTCAAGCCTTCATATGGGGGTCCTCCAACTTCATAAGGCCATAACTCTCAAACTGTGAGAAGTTATGTGACATTCCACATACCACCGGAAATGGCATGACAAGCACTATCCATCTAGGATAGTTTCACCAAAAACTTCATTGATCTTCATCTCGTTATTCCACATGCAAGCTTGGGTCCTCCAACCATTCTTTTAGGATAACTCATTCCATAAAGTGTCTTCCCGTGAGGCATTTCACCATAAGGGGACCACTTTGGAGTTCATCTATTTGGGCACCTTATCAACCATCATAAGACAATAATGATTCATATTTGCATCGATTGGTTTCCACTTGGACATATAACATTCTCATCAAGGGCATCATATCAATCAATTACTTTACATCAATCAAACCAAACCATTTACATCAATGACATATGATCCAACAATCTCCCAAGTAATCAAACCATTGACATCAATGACAACATGATCCAACAACAATGTCACAACCACCCATGCCGATAGAAAACATATGAGATTTCAGGTGGTAGTCACCAATTTGGAGACTCACATTTTCAAAACGCCCTCCACATTTGATGGAGCCACCATTGGTAATCATGATTTGGAAATTATTGATGTCATGGATGTAGCAATGAGTTTCTTGGGAAATGTGTCGATGAATAAAATTATGGGTGCTTCCACTATCAACCATAATGATGACCTTTCGATGCTTGATGTAACCGATTAGCTTGAGGGTTTGGGGAGCGGAGAAGCCAGTGAGAAAATTGAGGGAAATGACCAGTTCTAGTTCGGGAGGGTCTGAGGGAGGGGTTATGTCAGTGGTTTCATGTGACTTAGACATAAGGGGAGTTTCAACATCCTCTTCCAAAATATCCTCGGAGATGGCCATAAAAATATTTTGTTCCTTACACTTGTGGCCCAAGAAATATTTATCATCACAATTATAACAAAGGCCTTTGAGTTGCCATTTATCCATTTCAGCCTTGGTCAATTTTTGGATCTTTAGTGGAGTGGAGGGAGTAGTGGGATTTACTGGTTTAGGGCGAGGGATAAAGGTGGGTTTCCGGTTTTGAGAATATACAACCTGTTGTGCTTCTTTATCTATTTTAGTAGCCTTCACCCAACTCTGAGGCCGAGTCGTGAGGACATGGGCCCAAATCTCATCCTTGAGGCCACTGATAAAACACTCTCGAAAAAAGGCATCAAACATACCCTCTGTCCGAAAAGCTAGGAGCTCAAAGGTAGCTATAAAGTCTTCCACTATTCCTGATTGTTTCAACTTTTTCAAACGACCCAAATGGTTGGTGTCAGTGTCAAAGCATTCATAAAGCTCTGCCACAAAGTGTGTCCAAGCAATATACCCTTGATGGGAAGTTTTTATCCATTGCATCCATTGCCAAATTTCTTGATCTATATGGAGAACACCATATCGGAGTTTGTCCAAGTCATTTGTAATTCCATATAAAGAGAAATGATGTTCCATTTGGGTTACCCAACCAATGGGGTCTGAGCCATCAAATTTGGTCAGATACACCCACGAAAGGCGTAGGTCATGTTGAAAGTGATGGTGCTGAAAGTTATGGGAATGAGAGGAATGTTCACCTTTAGTATGCGGGGGTGAGTTAGAGGAAGGGTTATCTATAGGGATATGAAGCTTGGTGCAGAGTGACGAAAAGACAGATTCAAGTTGGGTGGTCAGGTCTTGTTTGATTTCCTCCATTGAGGACTGCATGGTTGTATTGATGGCGACAACATTGGCACTGAGTTGTTTCACTTCTTGTTGGGTCTCGATGAGACTAGATTGAAAGGTATTGAAGCGAGCTTCCAAGTCTTGGCTGCAGGTATGGTCCATGAGGATGAGGGAACCGAAAAGGGGTGGGTGGGGTAAAAATTTTTGCGGAAAAATGATATGTATGAATGTGATAAGGGCGAAGAGATGAATCCAATGGAATAGGTCTCAAATAATGGTGAAAAAATTTCCATACTTTTTTTTAACACGTGGAGTTATACTCCGGTCTGAAGAATACTGCAGTGATGAAATGCCCAAATGCTTAACCAGGAAGAAAAGTGTAGTTAATTGGCAGCCCGAACATAGTTGCACGACAATAGATCTTGTCTGTTTTAATCTGTTTATGTTTCTGTACCCAAGGTTTCTGTATTCAAGGGTTCTATAGACAAGGGTTTTCCTTGTGCTATAGCTCTCTGATATATGTGCAGGGTCCAACAGTAGTACTTAGCCCAATATCTCAGGGCACTAACAAAGGAGGATAGACCATACCCTTAGTCATATTACCCGACTACCCAGGTACTAGAGAGTATCTTCCCGAGTGCTGTTCTTGGTTGAACTATAGCAGTTAGGCGACCGAGGACCCTTCTAGAAGACCCCCTAGTAGCAACCCTCTTCCCGAGGGTGACCCGCTTACTAGGAAACCATGTCAACCACCAAGGTGACATGGTTTCACAAAAGATATAAATTCCAAGCAAACGTTTCACATTCAAGAGATGACCTTTTTCAACATGTTCAATGCTTCAATTATTAAAGAGACACTTACCATGAGATCAGACTTGTTACCTCTTGAAGCAAGACTTGATGTCCCCTGGGAGCTAAGTCAGTGTGGTGGATGTTGTTGTGCTGCTAAAAATGAATGGTGGTGTGTGGTGGAGAGGAGGGGCTTTGTCTGCACAATATGGGTTCCATTGGTCATTTGGCTCTCAACACCCCATGCCTACTACATGTAGGCCTCGAGACATAATCTCCTTAGTTACCCCTATGCATGGGGGGGTAACATGCAATCTTCATCATTGGATGTTACTCAAAGGGTCTTCTTCATGTGCTATTTATATTTGGTGCATACAAAAGATGTACTTTGTGGTGGTCCTTTCAATCTATCTTCCAAGTCCTTCCAAATATTTAGCCTTCTTCTACTCCTCGTGTTGGATGATGGGGGATGCCTTAATGTCCTCCTTATAGTGGATATATTCCTATTGAATTCAACACATATTTCTCTGGGATAGGGATATAGAGTCATTATTAGTACCTCGGGGCTTGCAGTCATCAACGATAGGTTCCCTCATTATTGACAATGAGAATACATCAATGTCTCATGATCGATAGATTCTACCAGGTGTTCAACATTAGAACTTTTATTCACACTTGTTAGGTTGTACTAGGTACTTTGACACCCATTATCATTATCAGTGGGTTATCTCATGTTTTTCAATGATGTTATTGCACAAGTTTTATGTTGGAAAAATCTCGACCCAACCACCAAATGGCGACAACTAATAGAATTCCTACCCACTGTCACCTTAGGGAGGTGTTCCCATCACTTTAGAGGTGAAGTGGTCACCTCAAGGTGGGAATACCGATAACTCTATGGGGGAATGAAATGGAAAATGTAATGTATGAATGTATTCACCTATAGGTCAAGTTTCTATGTGTGAAGAAGGGATTGATTAAGGTCTTGATGGTAACCAAGCGTTGCCAAGAAGTAGTAGACCTTGTGAATGTCGATTGTACCTGCTTGAGACACAAGAAAGATAATGATACAAGCCCAAGTATATGGTGGAAAAGAAAGTTAATATTTCTGTCCCTAATTGCAGTAGTTAGTAACAATATATATCAACAATGAAAATGATAATAAATGCTGCAAAAATTTACTAAAAGTCTAGTTGAAAGAGTAAGAGATAAACTAGAAACAACTAGGTCAACCCAAGTAAGATAGGATTAGACTTTAGCGATGAAAGAAGGCTGCAACGAAAATATAATTGCAGAAATATTTTTCAGCCTTATGGCTGTAACAAACAAGTTATTACAGAAAGAATATCAACCACTTAAACTTCCCCAATGTCTACCAAAAAGTGCGTTGGGACTAGTAGTTTATGTGGGAAAACTTTAAGCAACTTTCAATGGTTGATTTAAGAGTTATTAGAGAAGTTTGTTCACAGTTTTTTCAGCCCTAATGGATGTAGATAAAGTTTTGTAACATAAGAAAGAATTACTTGAGGAAATATGATGCCCTAGTGGCTCAATCAAGCTTTGAAGGCAAATAAATGAATCCAACTTAGACAACTTTCAAATCATGAAATTTCACATTAACCAATGTAATTTATACTAGTGCCTTTAAATATTGGGTTATGGATTCAAGTAAATAAAGAGATAAAAAATTATATCTTCTTGGGGGTGTAAACCCTCTTACTCCCCAAGGCAAGCAAATGTTAATCTAGGAGATACTAGGAGGGTGTAAGCCCTTTTACTTCTCCTAGTAAAACCTTGTGCAATACATAACTCCTAGACAAAAATGATAGATGATGGTGGGGTTGCAAATCCTTATATTCCCCAAGAAATCTAGCAAATAAAACTTGTGACTAAGCAATGCAACATCAACAAGATAAATCTTTACCTAGCATCAAGAAAAGACAAGATAAACGTCTCCTTACCAAGATAAATCCACCACACATGCCAAAGAAGAGCTCCAAGAAGGATAACACACTAGTTCTTCCACCAATAACATAAAGAAAACCAAGATAAAAGCACAAGAGAGAGAGAAGGTTGCCCAAGGAGGGCCCAAATTGCAGCCAAGTACTTCTCACAAAGGGAGAGTTATGTTATGAAATGAGATTCACATGATCTCTATTTATACAAAAGTATTAAAACATAGTTTGTCCACTTAGCAAGGGTTAAACATAAGATAAGGGGTCAACAACCCTTATCTTACCCCTTGAATGAAATAATAATTTTTAATTTTCACTTTAACACAATAGAAACACTAAAAATAAGATGATGTCACCCCTTTAGGGGATGTTTTGACACTTTGAGCAAGTCGTTGGAGAAGAAAATTGAGGTCATTGGGGCTCCTTGAGCCTCCTCATCATGTGTTAGGGTCAATCCATGTCTCCTCTGATCAAAATATGTCAATTTTCAATGTACAATAACTCCATCACCACCAAACTCCCTCAAGCATGATGTCAAGCCTCAAAAGGTGACGTTTTCCCTCTCCTAGGCAAGTCGTTTGAGTAATAGGGGATAGGAAAGATCCTCCATGATGAAATGTAAGCCTCCAAAGGCATGTATCTATGATCTGGTGTGAAGGCCTACAACATCCAACTTGTGGGCTTCTTTCCCCATGGAAGCCCAAGCTAGGCTTGTTCTACCAAAACTGGCCACCAAGAAAGGTCCTGCAAAACAAAAGGGTACGCCCTCCAAAGATCTCAAGTCAAAGATATCATGACAAGTGTAAACCAAATCTAATAAGAAAGGCACCCAAATATGTGCATCAAAACTACCTCATCAAATTAAAAAAATTCTCAAAGACCCTATACACTTGACCAAGTTTAAGTATGGGAGGCGTGTTATAAAAGTCCTAATGGGTAGACCAAAACCCTCAAGTAGGGGATTCTCCCAAGGATGGCATTTCAAGGTTATGTAATGGATGATGAGGTGGAAAGGGATTTAGACTTCATAGGTCAATGAGCTTCATGACATACAAGGGCTCGTGCTATCTCATTTATGGCTGCCTTTGTAGAGGGTGTGTGGCGTTTGCGATGCACTTTTTCCAAGCCCATCTTCTTGCCATTCTTTCTTCTTATTTTTATTTCATGTTTTAAGGAACAAGTCGAAGGCCACTATCTTGGCTTCGTGTCCAGATAATGACATTGTCATTCACAAATACCTCACAGAAATGAGAAGGATGGCTTGTGATGAGACCCCCTTTCTCTCAATTGTGTAATTGAGAACCACTACCCTGGCTTGGTGACTAGATGATGGTAATGTCATACCCCTAAATACCCATGATCATGATAAGCCAACTTGTGATGCGACCTCCCATCCTCTAACTAACCCCTTAAGAATTCACTATCATTTATTTTTGTAAGTCCCCCATTTCTTATAGAGAAGCGTTTCATTTCTTTCTCGGGGATCCATGGGCAAAGCATATGGAGGGTCTATATTTAGGATTTTATCTTTTTTAGCCAACAACAATCTTTTTTAGCCTTAGTATTTTCTTCTGTCTTGACATGAGGGTACTGAAGTGGGCTTCTTTTCCTTCATAATAAAATGAAATTTCCCTTCAAAAGCATTCATATAGAGGAGACGAACTGACATGGATATAGGGAGAAAATATGTTAGACTCTGGATTTACAACATGTCGAATCTGGTATTGAATTCACTCACTATCTCATTATCCTTTTTCTTTATGTGATTGAATTGAGCTACATGCATCCCAGTGTCTTTGTTCATTGACCATCTTCTCTTAAATAATTTGGAAAAATATTCATAGGTCATGAGGTGATTTTTCGGAAGGCCTCTGAACCAATTGAGAGATTCTTCAATCAATGATGAAGCCAATAGATTAATGGATACATCCTCATGCTCAATGTATGCATTATCCATGTCCTGATCTATGATGTAAAGATGATCTTCAACAATCACTACATTGTTTCCTCAGAACTTTGGCAACCATTTGTTTGATTATTTTGGCATTGCGTTGGGGTATCCCAGGATGGTGGCCATGTTAAGGGGTTTGCAGAGGTCTTTTTCCCAAGGGTGATCCATTGGATCAAGGGGAAGGGTACCGTGTAAGAGGGTTTTGAAAATGGGAGACTTGAGGGGAGGCGTTATTCGGTAGACCTTAGAAGGTTTGAACCTCCCAGGAGGAAAAGGCTTAGAAGAGGAAGAGTTATGCGAAGGTGGAGTTGCTATATGAGCTTCAAGAAGAGCTAATAAAAAAGGTGAAAAGGGAACATCCCTTGGGTGGAGTTTCCAGGAAAGCTAGGGAAAAGGATTTGGGATAGCTTGCGAAAGTTTCGTTAGGGTTTGGAATAGGATTCAAAATCCTTCCAAACAATGATGCCAAGATTTTATCACACAAGTTGTAGGTTGGGAAAATCCCTACCCAACCACCAAATGGAGACAACTAAGAGAGCACCTACCCACGGTCAACTTAGGCAGGTGTTCCCATCACTTTAGAGGTGAAGTGGTTATCTCAAGGGGGGAATTGATCCATATTTTATGAGCATAACGAAATGAATAGAGATTATTAACAGGTGCTTGACAAAAATAACAAGGATATAGTAAAATTGGTTTTCTATTCAATAAGGAAATAAGATGAAACTATAAAATGCAGTGAAAACAAGCTTGCTGGAATGGTGGCTGCTTATCTCTGAGAAGAGATGTGACAGTTGCGCTCATTTGCAAGAAGATGATTACAATGAGGCTTTGAAGGAATTTTTACAATAAACAGGAATGCCAAAAATCCTAGACATCCAAAAACCTAACCCTAGGAGATGAAGCACCAAAAGTCATGTGGGCCCCGTTTGGGTAAGTTAGTACATCAACTTCCTGGGGTCATAACTTTTGCATAGGATCTCTGTTTTAGGCGTATGATAGCCCGATGGAAAGGTATCATAGAGGAGATTCATTTTGGGGGCTCAATCATGCCTTAAACTATCATTGAGAATCTCGATCCTGAAAAACCTTCATTTAGGCCCTCAAAATGGTCCTCAAAGGTAAAACTGCTAAAAATAGTAAATTGCCAAAATTGTCAGAAAACTATTTTGAGCCAGTTGGAAGAGGTGGGTGGTCACCTATATCCACCTGGATCAATCCTCCATCCTTAGGAATCAATGGTATCCATTGCGTTGAGTTCCCCCATCATATGAGGAAATTTCTGTTGAATTTGGTCCCAGGTGAGCTACTTGCCTTGGTGCAGGAGCTGCCCTGCTTTGACGACTCGATAAAGCTGGATCCTTTGTTGTTGAGTGCCCTTGATCTGTGTGTCCAAAATTTGATCGCTGGATTCCTTTTATATGCAGTCGGGGTTGAGCTCTGTTGGTGTCATCTGCTCTGCTACGTCTGAGGTGTCCACCAATGGTGGGAAATATGGGCGAAGGAGATCCATGTTGAACATTGGGTGCAAGCCAAGGAAAGGAGGAATGTTGAGCTAAAAATCATTATCCCCCACGACCTTGGTGATGGTGTATGGTTCATAACGGAGTGGGAGAAGCTCCTGATGGGGTCTCGTGAGGCATTCTTTTTGCAAGTGCAACCAAAATTTGTCGCCCATCTGAAACTTATGTGGCACTCGAAGTTGATCATGGTGCTGCTTGTACTTGTCATTGGACTTCTGTAGGATATCCTAAACCTGTTGGCAGATGTGATGGATCCGTTCAATGAACTGGGTGGCTTTTTCATCTTCAGTTGGAGTAGGATATGAGTCGGTCAAGGTGATCGCAATGGGAAGTGCAACATCTATGGGACCCAATGGTTGGAATCCCAACCCCACCTGAAAGGGGTTGTGGCTGGTTGAGATATGCAGGGCTTGGTTGTAGATATGTTGGACATAGGGAAGGCTCTAATCCCATGTGCAAGGGTGATTTTAATTATACATGCAAATGATATGAAAAATCATTCAATTAACGACCTCGGTTTGGCCATTTTTCTGGGGGTGGAAGGTCGTGGATTTGGTGAGCTTGGTGTCCAGAAGTGACTAGAGGTTCGACCAGAATGTGATGAGAAATAAACTACCCTGATCTAAGACAATGGTTTTAGGGATTCCAAAATGTACCCAGACTCATTCAAAGAATAGCTTGGCAGTGGCCTCTATTATGATGTTCTTCTTGTAGGCAACCAGAATCGCCATCTTAGAAAAGCGATCAACAACCACAAAAACACATTCATTTCCCCTCTTGGTGGATGAGAGGCCCGAGATTTAGTCCATTGAGATGTTTCGGCCAGTAGAAATGTTTCTGTAGCATCACCACTGTCTTTTCTATGTCGAAGTGTCCTACCACTCGACTATAGTGGGCTTCCCAGATCATCTTCACTCACTCTCTTGATGGAACACAGATATGGCCTAGATGACACAACAACCCATTTTGAAGATCGACATTATCGACAACTGAGTTTTCACCCAACATTTGGTAGGTGGCAGTGAAGTCCGGGTTTGTCTCATAGATTTGGGGCCATCCAAAAGTCAAATGACCGCAGGAGTCTAGCACCATGGTGAGTGCCGTGACTGGTGGTCTGCTGAGGCAATTAGCGACGTGATTGGTGCTTCCTGTTTTATACTTGATGTTGAGGTGGAATTTCTGCAAGTATGTGGACCACTTTTGATGGCGATCATTCTATAATTTTCCTTGTGTCTGCATGAACTGCAGTGGCTTATGATCAATGTGAATGATTGTCTCCTTCACGAGTAATTAATGTCTCCACTGGTGGCAGGCTTTCATAATGGAGTACATTTCTTTATCGTAAGTACGGTACTTATGGACAACATCTGATAGTGTCTCACTATGATAGGCCATGGGGTGGCCATGCTGAGTGAGAACGATGCCCACCGCATAGTTTGAAGCATCTGTCTCGATCTCAAAGGGTTGTTGTAGGTATGGTAGTAAAATTTTTGGGGCTAAGTTCAAGCGCTGCTTCAAATCCTTGAATGCTTGTTTTTGGGACCGCCCCCACATGAATTTCGCCTTACCACCTCCCATGGTTATTTGGCTAAGGGCCCATTCAATATGGGAGAATCCCAACACAAACCTGCGGTAGAAATTGGAAAGGCCCAAGAAACTCCGAAGCTTAGTGAGTGTGGTTGGGGCTGGCCAGTCACGGATGACTTGGATCTTGGCTGGATCCACATGTACGCCATGTTGATCAATGATGTAGCCTAGGTAATGGACCCTGCCCATGCCAAAGGAGCATTTTTCCAAGTTAGCATATTGCTTGTGCTGCTGCAGGGTGTGCAGAACCTGCTGAATATGATACAAATGTTCAGCCCAAGTCTTGCTGTAAATGAGAATGTCATCCAGATACACCACTACAAAAGTATTGGTGAATGGTCACATGATATTTTCCATCATCCTCATGAAAGTGGCTGGAGAATTTGTTAAACCAAAGGACATGACCAACCATTCAAAAAGGCCTTCCTTTGACTTGAAGGTAGTTTTCCATACATCTATCTGTTCCATTAGGACCTGGTGGTAGCCAGACTTTATATTTGATCAAGGAGGTCGTCGATTCGGGGAATTAGGTGCTGATTTTTTACCGTGATTTGATTCAGAGCCTGGTAATCAATGCAGATTCCTCAGTTTCCATCTTTCTTCTGTACCAACACGATTGGGCTCCTGCAAGGTGATGAAATGGGATGGATGTGCCCCTTGTGGAGTAGTTCTTGGATCTATCACTTTATCTCCTCATTCTCTAACAAAGAGAGACGATAGACTGGACCATTGGGCAGCGGTGCACCGGGGGTCAAATTGATGGGGTGCTTGACCTGGCAGTGCAGAGGTACCCCGATGGGTGAGGAGAAGGTATCAGAGTATTCTTCCATGACCTTATTTACTTGCTTCTGCTGTGTTGAGAGGTCAGCCACAAAGACTTGGATGTGGCTATGATCTTTCGCTTATTCTGAGAGCGAATCATGAATAAGACAAACTTCCTTGTCTGAGAGATGACCTTCCCTCATTGCTTAGCAGAGATCAAGGAAATAGCACTAGGTGGGATTGCCTTGGGTATCCTGTACAATTTCCTATTCAAAGTAATAATAACACTAAGAGGCCTAAACTCATATACAACATGATGTTTCCATAAATAAGGTTGGCCCAAAATAACATCAAAAACTTCAAGAGGAACAACATCACACAATACCTCGTCTTTGAAGGGCTTGATGACATATGCCAATCAACACTGTTGGCTGACGCAGAGATCGCTTCCTTGGCGAAGCCATCCAATGGTGTAGGGTTGTGGGTGCGATGTTTTTAGTAGGGCCAACCGCTTGATGACCTTTGCAAATATGAGGTTCTTCTGCCTACTTCTATCCATGGTGAAGTGCAGTGAGGTGCCTTTTACCCACATTTGTGAATGGAAGAGGTGTTCTCCTTCTTCTAGCTCATCTGGTTCACCAGGCTGGAGCTTGGTGGTAGAAACAGTGGCATTAGGTTCCACATCAATTATTTGTCTTCCACTTTCTAGTTTTGGCTTAGAGTCTGAACCCACATTTGATTCAGAGGCTTTCACTTCAGCCACCAGTGACTGCTTTGAGTGGCAGTTAGCAGTGTTATGCCAAGGGATCTTATGGAAGTCGCACCACTTCATGGTATCTTTGTTTGTCTTTCGGGTGTCCTTCTTTTCTTGCGGCTTGGAATGGTTGTCCTGATACTTCCCATCTTTTCTCTGTCCTTTGTTCTATGGGTAGGGGCCACTCTTTCCTGGCTTTTCTTGTGAGGGGTTCCTAAGACCAAATTGCTGAGTCTTTTGTTTGAGCTTCTGCTCGATTTTGATGACATATCGGTACGTCGCGCCCAAGGATGAGATGTCCAAAAATTCCATTTCAGTCTTGATGTATCTATGTAGAATTCCGCGATACTTGAGCACTAGATGTCACTCCGAATATTTGATACCCATCTTGGTGCACAAGGTATGGAAGATATTCGTGAAATCTGACACTGCTTGGTCTCTTTCTTGCCACAGTGTGGTCCATTTGGTATACAAGTCGTCATAACTTCCGACAGGGTAGTATTGTTCCTTAATAGCATCCCTAAAGGAATCCCAGGTCTCCATGACTGTAAATAGTGAGGGTTCCTTTGTTTCCTTTTCTCACAAAAAGTTTCGCACCAATCTTTGACCCGGGGAACGACTTTGAGGAGTGCAAAAGTAATCTTTTCTCTATTGGAAAAGTTATGGACAAAAAAATACCCTTCTAGTAGATTCAACCACTGGTCTACAACATCTACATCTATATGACCTTCAAATATAGGAATATCAAAGTTTATTTGTACCTTGAAGGGGGTGGCGCCTCCTCTTGAAGAAGATGCATCACCTATTGGTAGCCGTCGAAGGATTTGCGCGAATCTATCCATCATCTCATTCCTTTGTTGCATGAGGGATTCCTCAATCAACAGTTTGAAAGGATCTCCTGTCTCGTCATCTTTCTTTTTTCCTGCCATGAGAGGTCGCTTGGGTGTGCGAGAGCTTTTGTCCTCAATAGAAACAAGCTCGAGACCCAACTCTTTGTACATCGACCTCGTTGGGGATATGCATTAAGACGACAAGGAGCATACCGCTTTGATACCACTGATCCGGATTTTATGAGCAGGAAAAAATGATTACAGATTATTGATAGGTTCTTAACACAAAATAACAAAGATACAATAAAACTGGTTTTCTATTGAATAAGGAAATAAGCTGAAACTGTAAAATGCAGCGAAAACAAGCTTGCTAGAATGGTGGCAGCTTATCTTTGAGAAGAGATGTGATGGTTGTGTTCATTCGCAAGAAGATGATTACAATGAGGCTCTAAAGGAATTTTTACAATAAAAAAGAATGCCAAAAACCCTATACATCCAAAAACCTAACCCTAGGAGATGAAGCGCCAAAAGTCATGTGGGCCCCGTTTGGGTAAGTTAGTACATCAACTTCCCCAGGTCGTAACGTTTGCATACGATCTCCGTTATAGGAATATGACAGCCCATTGGAAAGGTATCTTCGTATAGATTCATTTCATGGGCTCAATCATGCCCTTGGCTATTATTTAGAAGCTCTATCCCGAAAAACCTTCATTTAGGCCCTCAAAATGGCCCCGAAAGTTAAAACTACTAAAAATGGTAAATTACTTAAATTGTCAGAAAACTATTTTGAGCCAGTTGGAAGAGGTGGGTGGCCACCAATATACATTTGGATCAATCCTACCTCCTTAGGAAGCAATGGTCTCCATTGCGTTGAGTTCCCCCATTAGATGACAAAATTTCTGTTGAATTTGGCCCCGAGTGAGCCACTTGCCTTGGTGCAGGCACTGCCCTGCTTTGACGACTCGATAAAGCTGGATCCTTTGCTGTCGAGTGACCTTGATCTATGTTTCCACAATATGATCACTGGATTCCTGTTGTATGCAGTCGGGTTTGAGCTCTGTTGGTGTCAGCTACCTTGCTACGTCTGAGGTGTCCAACAATGGTGGGAAATACGGGCGAAGAAGATCCACGTTGAACACTGGGTGCAGGCCAAGGAAAGGAGGAATGTTGAGCTCAAAAGAATTATCCCCCATGACCTTGGTGATGGTGTACGACCCATAACAGTGTGGGCAAATCTTCCGATGGGGTCCTGTGAGGCATTCTTTTTGCAAGTGCAACCAAACTTTGTCACCAATATGAAACTTATGTGGTACCCAATGTTGATCATGCCACTGCTTGTACTTGTCATTGGACTTATGTAGGATATCCTGAACCTGTTGGTGGATGTGATGGATCCATTCAATGAATCGGGTGGCTTTGTCAGCTTCAGTTGGAGCAGGATATGAGTTGGTCGAGGTGATCACAAGGGGAAGTGCAACATTTATGGGATCCAATGGTTGGAATCCCAACCCCACCTGAAAGGGGTTGTGGCCAGTTGAGCTATGAAGGGATCGGTTGTAGCTATGTCAGAAATAGGTAAGGATCTCATCCCATGTGTGAGGGTGCTTTGAATTATACATGTGAAGGATATGCACAATCATTTGATTGACGACCTCGATTCAACCATCTATCTGGGAGTGGAAGACCGTGGATTTGGTGAGCTTGGTTTTTAGCAGTGACCAGAGGCTCGACCAGAATGTGCTGAGAAATTGACTGTCCCAATATGAGACAATGGTTTGTGGGATTCCAAAATTTACCCAAACTCATTCAAAGAAGAGCTTGGCAGTGGCCTCTACTGTGATGTTCTTCTTGCAGGCAACAAAAATCGCCATCTTAGAAAAGCGATCAAAAACCACAAAAACACAGTCATTTCCCTGCTTGGTGGATGGGAGGCCCGAAATGTAGTCCATTGAGATGGATTCCCATGGCCTGTTAGGAGTAGGAAGAAGGGTGTATAGGCCCTGTTTCCTAGTGTTCGGTTTGGCAATAGCGTAGGTAGTGCAGGACCTGATATACTTGCTGACCTCCTATCGAAGTTTCGACTAGTAGAAATGTTTTTGTAGCATCGCCACTGTCTTTTTGACACCGAAGTGTCCTGCCACCCGACTATAGTGGGCTTCCCATATGAGCTTCGCTCACTCACTTGATGGAAC
Source organism: Picea engelmannii (assembly GCA_009831015.1). Classification (NCBI taxonomy): domain Eukaryota; kingdom Viridiplantae; phylum Streptophyta; class Pinopsida; order Pinales; family Pinaceae; genus Picea; species Picea engelmannii. The sequence continues at coordinate 99,051 of ML809244.1, forward strand.
AAATATATGGCCCAGACGACACAAAAACCCATCTTGAAGATGGAAATTATTGACAGTTGCATTTACACCCAACATTTGGCAGGTGGTGGCGAAGTCTGGGTTTCTCTCATAGAGTTGGGGCCATCCATAAGTCTCATGGCCATAGGAGTCTAGCAATGTGGTGAGTGCCACGACTAGCGGTCTGCTGAGGCAATAAACGAAGCGATTGGTGCTTCCTATTTTATACTTGATGTTGAGGTGGAATTGCTGCAAGTATGTGCACAAATTTTGATGGCGATCATTCTGCAATTTTCCTTGTGTCTGCATCAACTACAATGGGTTATGATCAGTGTGGATGATTGTCTCCTTCCTGAGAATGTAATGTCTCCACTGGCGGCAGGATTGGACAATGGAGTACATTTATTTTTTGTAAGTAGGGTACTTACAAACAACATCTGATAGTGTATCACTATGATAGGCCATGGGGTGGCTGTTCTAAGTGAGAACGATGCCCATTGCATATTTTGAAGCATTTGTCTCGATCTCAAAGGGTTGCTACAGGTCTGGTAGTGAAAGTATTGGGGATGAGCACAAGCGCTTCTTCAAATCATTGAACGCTTGTCGTTGGGACTGACCCCACATGAATTTCACCTTACAACCACCCCTGGTTATTTGGCTAATGGCCCATGCAATATGGGAGAATCACAACACGAACCTGCAATAGAAATTGTCAAGGCCCAAGAAGTTCTGAAGCTCAGTGAGTGTGGTTGGGGCTAGCCAGTCACGGATGACTTGGATCTTGGATGGATCCACATGTAGACCATGCTGATCAATGATGTATCCCAGGTAATGGACCTTGTCCATGCCGAAGGAGCATTTTTCCAAGTTAGCATATAGCTTATGCTCCTGCAGGGTGTGCATAACCTACTGGATATGCTGCAAATGTTTGGCCCAAGTCTTGCTGTAAATGAGAATGTCATCCAGATACACCACTACAAAAGTATTGGTGAATGGTCACAGGATATCGTCCATCATCCTCATGAAAGTGGCTGGAGCATTTGTCAAACCAAAGGGCATGACCAACCATTCAAAAAGGCCTTCCTTTGACTTGAAGGTGGTTTTCCATACATCTCTCTATTCTATCAGGACCTGGTGGTAGCTAGACTTTAGATCAATATTACTGAAGTATTTGGTCCCCGTGAGTTGATCAAGGAGGTCATCGATTCGGGGAATCAGGTACCGATTTTTGACTGTGATTTTATTCAGAGCCTGGTAATCAATGCATAGTTGCCAGGTTCCATCTTTCTTTTGTACTAGCACGATTGGGCTCCCACAAGGTGATGAGCTGGGCCAGATGTGCCCCTTGTGGAGAAGTTGTTGGATCTGTCGCTTGATATCCTCATTCTCTAACAAAGAGCAACAATATACTGGTCCATTGGGCAGCGGTGTGCCGTGGGTCATATCGATGGGGTGCTTGACCTGGCAGTGCAGAGGTACCCCGGTGGGTGAGGAGAAGATATCTGAGTATTCTTCCATGACCTTATCTAATTTCTTCTACTATTTGGAGAGGTTGGCCACAGAGACCTTGGATGTGGTTTAGATATTTCACTTATTCTGAGAGAAAATCATGAAGAAGACAAACTTCCTCGTCTGAGAGATGACCTTCCTACATTGCTTAGTAGGGATGAAGGAAATAACACTAGGTGGGACTGCCTCGGGTATCCTGTACAATTTCCTGTTCAAAGTAATAATAACACTACGAGGCCTAAACTCATATACATCATGACGTTTCCATAAATAAGGTTGGCCCAAAAGAACATCAAAAACTTCGAGAGGAGCAACATCACACAATACCTCATCTTTGAAGGGCTTGATGACATATGACAGTCGACACTGTTGGCTGACGCAGAGATCGCTTCCTTGGCAGAGCCATCCAATGGTGTAGGGTTGTGGGTGCATTTGTTTCGGCAAGGCTATATGCTTGATGACCTCTTCTGAGATGAGGTTCTTCTGGCTATTGCTATCCATGATGAAGTGTAGTGGGGTGCCTTTTACCCACATTTGTGAATGGAAGAGGCGTTCTCCTTCTTCTGGCTCGTCTGGTTCACCAGGCTGGAGCTTGGTGGTAGCAACAGTGGCACTAGGTTCCACATCAATGATCCGTCTTCCCCTTTTTGGTTCTGGCTTAGATTCTGAACCTGCATCTGATTCAGAGGCTTTCACTTTGGCCACCAGTGACTTCTTTGAGCGACAATTAGCAGTGTTATGCCAAGGGCTCTTATGGAAGTCACACCACTTCTCGGTATCTTTCTTTGTCTTTTTGGTGTCCTTCTTTGCTTGCGGCTTGGACTGATTGTCCTGATACTGTCCATATTTTCTCTATCCTTTGTTCCGTGGGTAGGGGCTACCCTTTCCTAGCTTTTGTTGTGAGGGGTTCCCAGGCCCAAATTGCCGGGTCTTTTGTTTGATCTTCTGCTCAATTTTGACGACATATCGGTATGAAGTGCCCAAGGATGAGATGTCCAAAAATTATATTTTGGTATGGATGTATCTATGCAGAGAGCCATGATACTTGAGCACCAGATGTCGCTCTGAATCTTTGATACCCAGCTTGGTGCACAAGGTATGAAAGATATTCGTGAAATCAGGCACTGCTTGGTCTCTTTCTTTCCGCAATGAGGTCCATTTGGTATACAAGTCATCATAACTTTCGATAGGGTAGTATTGTTCCTTAATAGCATCCCTGAAGGAATCCTAGGTTTCCATGACTGTAAATAGTGAGGGTTCCTCTGTTTCCTTTTTCTCATAGAAAGTTTCCCACCAATCTTTGACGTGGGGAACGACTTTGAGGAGCTCAAAAGTAATCTTTTCTCTATTCGAAAAGTTATGGACAGATACATACCCTTCTAGTATATTCAACCACTTGTCTACAACATATGCATCTATCTAACCTTCAAATATAGTAATATCAAAGTTTATTTTTACTTTGAAGGGGGTGGGGCCTCCGCTTGAAGAATATGCGTCACCTGTTGGTAGCCGTCGAAGGATTTGCGCGAAATTATCCATCATCTCATTCCTTTGTTGCGTGAGGGATTCCTCAATCAATAGTTTGAAAGGATCTCATGTCCCATCATCTTTATTTTTTCATGCCATGAGAGGTTGCTTGGGTGTGTGAGAGCTTTTGTCCTCAAGAGAAGCAAGCTCGAGACCGAAGTCTTTGTACTTCGACCTCATTGGGGACATGCATTAAGAAGACAAGGAGCAGACTGCTCTGATACCACTGATCCAGATTTTATGAGAAGAACAAAATGACTACAGATTATTAACAGTTTCTTAACACAAAATAACAAAGATACAGAAAAACAAGTTTTCTATTCAATAAGGAAATAAGATGAAACTGTAAAATGCAGCGGAAACAAGCTTGCTGGAATGGTGGTGGCTTATCTCTGAGAAGAGATGTGATGACTGAACTCATTCACAAGAAGATGATTATAATGAGGCTCTGAAGGCCTTTTTACAATAAACAAGAATGACCAAAACCCTAGACATCCAAAAACCTAACCCTAGGAGATGAAGTGCCAAAAGTCATGTGGGCCTTGTTTGGGTAAGTTAGTACATCAACTTCCCGGGGTCGTAACGTTTGCATACGATCTCCGTTTTAGGTGTATGATATCCCATTGGAAAGGTATCATTGAGGAGATTCATTTTGGGGGCTCATTCATGCCTTTGGATATCATTGAAAATTTCAATCCTGAAAAACCTTCATTTAGGCCCTCAAAATGGCCCCGAAAGTTAAAACTGCTAAAAATAGTAAATTGCCAAACTTGTTATTTTGAGCCAGTTGGAAGAGGTGGGTGTCCATCGATATCCACTTGGATCAATCCTACCTCCTTAGGAAGCACTGGTATCCATTGCATTGATTTCACCCATCAGATGAGGAAATTTCTACTGAATTTGGCCCCGAGTGAGCCGCTTGCCTTGGTGTAGTAGCTGCCCTACTTTGACGACTCGATAAAGCTGGATCCTTTGCTATTGAGTGCCCTTGATCTATGTGTCCACAATATGATCACTGGATGCCTGTTTTATGCAGTCAGGGTTGAGCTCTGTTGGTGTCAGCTGCCCTGCTACGTCTGAGGTGTCCAAGAATGGTGGGAAATATGGGCGAAGGAGATCCACGTTGAACACTGGGTGCAAGCCAAGGAAAGGAGGAATATTGAGCTCAAAATAATTATCGACCATGGACTTGGTGATGGTGTACGAACCATAACCGAGTGGGTGAAGCTTCCGATGGGGTCTTGTGAGGCGTTCTTTCTGCAAGTGAAACCAAACTTTGTAAATGTGTTGACCTACACAAAATAGATCTAGCTAAACAATGATACACACATTTTCAGAAAGAATTGGAAAAAGAAGAAGAAGGAGACAAAGAATGGAAAAAATTCTCATTAACCATTATGAATAATGAATAATTTACACATGATATACTTTGTATAACTCAATGAGTTCGACTTGAGGTGAACCGAGTCACCATAGTGGTGGTCTAGAGTGATCTGGAAACACACCAGCAATTACGGGAGTGAACTGCCACCTATTCTAGTCTCTTAAGCAGTTACGGGAGTGAACTACCACCTAGTTGAGTTAACTAGTCAACTAGTCTTCAGTTAACTAACTGAACATAAAGTAGTGAGGAGTTAACTCAAGGAATCAAGGATAATGTGCCACTTTGGTGATGATACCAAGGAAAGGTAGAATTAGCATGGTGATGATCCCAATGGTTCATGGTGATGATCCCAATGCAACATCTATACTCAACTCAACTAGTCAAACTGAAGTGTGAATTGAAAGAGAATATTCTCCAGGTGGAATATTCTCTCCTAAAATATAGGAGACTGGATAATGACTAATTATGACTAATGAAAAAATAAAAACCTTAGGAAAAAGAAATCCTAGGTGTGTGTGAAGTAACTTCAACACCCCCCCTGAACATCACTATGGTGAAAATAAAGATTGGGTCTTGGAAACGAGGCCATGTTAGGTACCCAAGTACAAAAGATACACTGAAAATAAAGTGAGGAAAGAGGGAAAACCTCATGGGAAAACCCCCCCCTTAAGGTAAAATGTATGTAAAAAAAGAAGAACTACAACTGCTAGGCAACTGTGTCCTTCACTCCAAGACTACCTGGAATTTCTTCTCAGTGAAGGTCTTGGTGAAACTGTCCGCCACCTGTTTAGCTAAAGGATAGAAATGTAAGTTGATGATCCCCTAGTGTACCAATTCCTGGATGTAGTGCATGTGGATCTCGATGTGCTTCGTCCTCTTCCTCTGAACTGGATCTCTGCAGAACTTCAGAGTGCTCTGGTTGTCACACCAGATGATGATCGACCAGTGAAACTGAATGCCCAACTCAGTGAGAAAATGTTGTATCCACATAGCTTGAATGGTTATGTTAACTACCCTTGTGTACTCTGCCTCGACTGAAGATAGAGAAATGATAGCTTGCTTCTTGCTCGACCAATAGATAGGCTCGGAACCGAGATCGAGTGAGTAACCAGATGTGGACTTGTGATCAATGCCATTTCCAGCCCATTCCAAATCAGTAAACCTAATGAGATCTAATGTAGAGTCTGTTGCATAATGAATCCCAAAGGTGATGGTGCCTTGTACGTATAGAAGGATATGCTTTGAAACTTTCCAATGTAGCTCATGCAACTCCTGCATGAACCTGGAAACTACGCCAACTGCATATGAGAGGTATGGTCTGGAGTGTGTGAGATACACTAAGCTCCCCACTAGCTTTCTATACAGTGTGCCATCAACCAATGGAGTCTCCCCTCCATCCTCAAGTTCTACTCCTGATAGGAAAGGAGTCGGAGCAGACTTGTAGTCTGTCATGTGAAATCTCTCAAGGAGATCTCGTGCATACTTGGCTTGAGACAGTTTGATGCCTGATGCATCCTAATTGATCTCAAGTCCAAGGAAGAAGTGTAGCAGAACCATGTACCTCATCAAAAACCTGTCATGAAGAATCCTCTTGACTGCAGCTATCGCTGAAGTTGAGCAACCGGTGATCAACAAATCATCGAAATACAGAACTAAAAGTAGAAGTGAATCAACCGTCCTGAGCATGTATACATTCGGGTCTGATTTACAACGTACAAAGTTCTGTGACAAAAAGTAGGAGTCCATCTTGGCATACCATGCCCTCGGAGCCTGCTTGAGGCCATAAAGTGACTTCTTCAATCGACAGACCAAAGATGAGTCCTACATAAATCCTTGGGGATGCTCCATGTAGATCTCCTCAGAGAGATCACCATGAAGAAATGCATTCTTCACGTTCATATGATGGAATTCCCATCCCTTGGCTGCCGAAATGGAAAGTTCAAATTGTATGGAATCCATCTTCGCCACTGTAGTGAAGGTCTCATCATAGTCAATAACATGAACCTGCTGAAAGCCTTTGGTGACAAGCTTGGATTTGTATCTACTGATCTGTCCATCTGCTACGCTCTTGGTCCTGTAGACCCATCTGCATCTGACAAGTTTACTCCCAGAAGGAAGGGAACTAGATCCCAAGTTTGGTTCTTGAGGAGGGAGTTTTACTCCTCCTGCATGGCGGATTCCCAAAGGGGATTTCCAGCAGCCTCGCCATAAGACTGTGGATCTGAAGACTGAACCAAGAAAAGATGCCTAGAAGGAAATGGTTCAGTGGCAGTGAGTGCAATAGGAGGCTCCTTGAAATCTGATCGAGTCCTCCTAGTATCGGTTGGATCACCAACGAGATCCCCTGCATCCTAAAGAGTAGTCTGTGCCCACTTGGGCCTCTGCTCTGGCTCTGTGACTGCATTTGGATGCTCTGACTCTGCATCTGACTATACTGACTCTGAATCTGAATCATCTGAGTCCTCTAAATAAAAAATCTCATCTGAAGAAGAGTCAACATGTGCATGCTCATCATCTCAGACAGGTGGAAGAGTGAAGGTGTCTGCATGCGACTGCTGAGGTACATGCGAGACACTTTTCTCGAATTGGACACTACGCTCGATGATGAGTTGGTTCGAGGAAATATCAATAAGCTAATATCCCTTCACACCATTGGGGTATCCAACAAAAATGCACTCAGTTCTCTGTGGATCAAGTGCCTTCGTCTTTTCAGAGGGAATCCGAGCCCATGCACGTGAACCAAAAATGCGAAAGTGGGCCACTTCCAGTTTGAGGCCGCTCCAAGCCTCATAGGGGGTCTTATCCTTGACAGATCTATGATGAGATCTATTTTTTTGCTCGGCAACTCTGTTTTGCTGCAAAGTGTAGGGAACTGTATGTTGCAACTGAATCCCTACCTCATGGCAAATATTATGAATCTCATGATTCACATACTCTCCCCCATTATCAGTTCATAGGACTTTGATCTTCTTTCCGGACTATGTCTCAACCAAAGATTTGAAATATTTGAGGTGTTGAAAGACCTTGGATTTTTGGCTGAGAAAGTAGATCCAAGTAAAATGTGAGAAATCTTCAACAAAAATGAGAACAAACCTTGCTTTTCTGATGAATGGATGCGGAAAAGGACCCATGAGGTGACTGTGGATCAGATCTAAAGGTGCGGAAGCTCGCTGAGACTTTCCTTTGACAAATTTTTCTTTTGGGTGTTTTTCGAAAACACATCCCTCACATACTCCCTTGGAGAAATGGATGTCTAGTAGACCATAAACTAATTTGTGCTTGCTAAGATGTTGCATGTATCTGAAATTCAAATGTCCAAACCTTTCGTGCTATATCCTACTACTTTCATCAGCATGAGTAAGCAGTAAAGCAGAATCAGGTTCAATGAATTCATAAAATGTATACAATCTAGACTGATGATTTACCTCACTGGTAGAAATCCTTGAGTTGGTTTGCATGTCGCATATGTCCATGGAATTTTGTGTGAATACAACTTTCTTTCCGGTGCCGGAATTCGTCATCTAATACACGGAGAGAAGGTTGACAAAAATCTTGGGAACATGCAACACGTTCTCGAAGCTTCCGTTGGTGAGTTCAATCCTTCCTTTGCCAGTGACTTTGACATAAGAGTTTTCCCCCATTAGAATAGGAGGAACTTTGCATGCATCCAAAGAATAATAGGCTACTTCTGAGGCAACCATGTGATGTGATGCTCCTGAATCTATGATCCAAGCATCGAGAGAGGAGTTGATGACAATCAAGGCATGGCTAGAATTGCCTTTCTTGGAATTCAGATCTTCTGGCTTCTTCTTCTTTGAACCCTTGGGGATGCAATCTCCAAGGTTGTTTTGCTGAAGTATCTGAGACATCAGATCTATTTGTTTTTGCATACATGCAGATTCCGAATGGAATCCTTTGTGACAGTATGTGCATTTCTCTCCTTTTCTTCCCTTTTCTCCTTTGGATTCGGAGGCATCGATGAAGGGTTTTGTGTACCCTTCCTTCTTCGTATGTTCATGAGATTTCCAATTATATTTATCTTTATATTTCTGATATTTGTGGCTGCCATCATGCACAGTGAGTGAATGCACCCTTGGGCCTTTGATTGCATCCATGCTGATGAGCTTGGTTTGCTCTTGTGTTAGGGATTCAATAAAGTCCTCAAGAGAAGGCATATTCTAGGTGGCTCCAGAGGCGAATATGATAGTATTGAATGTGGATATGAATACATATAATTCAGGTCCAAGCTTGGAGAGAATAGTGAGAACCATTTGTTTCTCCTCCGTCGATTTATCAACCCCGCAAGCTTTGAGTTGCGACAATAAATCCTTGAATTTTGTAAAGAAATCTTGGATATTGTCGAAGATTTTTGGATCCAATGTGAGCAGCTCCACCTCCAGCATGTGTCCCCTCATCTCATACTATTTTCCAAAGATCCCTTCCAATATTTTCCATTCTTCATTGGGAGTCTTACAAGAAGATATGTGAAAAAGGAGAACGGGAGAAATAAGACTGCAAATTGTTCCGAGTGCCTCATCCATGCGATTTAAGTACTTGGATTTTTCTATGGCTGATGTTGGTTCTGTATCTATATTCATGGTTAACCTATACAACCCTCTAGATCAGAGATGTATGGCTATTTTATCCTTCCATGCAAAATAATTGTAAGGTGTAAGAATGAATTTTTTTTGGAATTCCATCTTTCCGCTGTCTTCAATCTTTTGTACTTGCAAAACATTTTGGTGTAGCTTTTTCTTAGCAGTCCGTTAGCTCTGATACCATGTAAATGTGTTGAACTGCATAGAATAGATATATATAAACAATGATACACACATTTGAGGAGATAATTGGAAAAAAAATAAGAAGGAGAGAAATAATTCAAAGAATTCTCATTAATCGTTATGAATAATGAATAATTTACACATGATATACTCTGTATAACTCAATGAGTTCAACTTGAGTTGAACCAAGTCGACATAGTGGTGGTATAGAGTGATCTGGACACACACCAACAGTTACGGGATTGAACTTCCACCTATTCTAGTCTCTCATGCAATTACGGGAGTGAACTGCCACCTAGTTGAGTTAACTAGTCAACTAGTCTTCAGTTAATTGATTGAACATAAAGTAGTGAGGAGTTAACTCAAGGAATCAAGGCTAAATCACCGCTTTGGTGATGATACCAAGGCAAGGTAGAATTATCATGGTGATGAGGTTGAATTAGCATGGTGATGATCCCAATGTTGCATGGTGATGATCCCACTGCAACATCTAAACTCAACTCAACTAGTCAAATTGAAGTGTGAACTGAAAGAGAATATTCTCCAGGTGGAATATTATCTCCTAAAATATAAGAGACTAGATAATGACTAATTATGACTAATGAACAAATAAAAACCTTAGGAAAAAGAAATCCTAGGTGTGTGTGAAGTAACTCCAACAACTTTGTCGCCCACCTGAAACTTATGTGGCACCCGATGTTGATCATGGCGCTGCTCGTGCTTGTCATTGGACTTCTGTAGGATATCCTGAACCTGTTGGTGGATGTGCTGGATCCGTTCAATGAACCTGGTGGATTTGTCAGTTTTAGTTGGAGCAGGATATGATTCGGTCGAGGTGATCACAAGGGGAAGTGCAACATCTATGGGACCCAATGGTTGGAATCCCGATCCCACCTGAAAGGGGCTATGGCCTATTGAGCTATGTAGGGATCGGTTGTAGATATGTTGGAAACAAGGAAGGCTATCATCCCATGTGAAAGGGTGATTTGAATTATACATGCAAAGGATATGCACATTCATTCGATTGACGACCTCGGTTTGACCATCTGTCTGGGGTGGAAGGCTATGGATTTAGTGAGCTTGGTGTCCAGCAGTGACCAGAGGCTTGACCAGAATGTCTTGAGAAATCAAATGTCCCAATCTGATACAATGGTTTGTGGGATTCCAAAATGTACCTAGAATCGTTCAAAGAAGATATTGGCAGTGGCCTCTGCTGTGATGTTGTTCTTGTAGGCAACCAGAATCACCATCTTAGAAAAATGATCAACAACCGCAAAAACACAGTCATTTCCTCGCTTGGTGGATGGGAGGCCCAACATGTAGTCCATTGAGATGGATTCCCATGGTCTGTCAGGAGTAGGAAGAGGGGTGTAAAGGCCTTGTTTCTTGGTGGTCAGTTTGGAAATAGCCTAGGTAGTGCAAGACCTGATATACTTGCTGAACTCCTGTCGAAGTTTCGGCAAGTAGAAATGTTTCTGTATCATCGCCACTGTCTTTTCAATGTCAAAGTGTCCTACCACCTAACTATAGTGGGATTCCCAGATCATCTTTTCTCACTCGCTTGATGGAACATAGATATGGCCCAGAATACACAACAACCCATCCTGAAGATGGAAATTATAGACAACTGCGTTTGCACCCAACATTTGGTAGGTGGTGGCAAAGTCCGGGTTTGTCTCATAGAGTTGGGGTCATCCAAAATTCTCATGGCCCCAAGAGTCTAGCACCGTGGTGAGTGCCACAACTGGCGATCTGCTGAGGCAATCATCGACACGATTGGTGCTTCCTATTTTATACTTGTTGTTGAGGTGGAATTGTTGCAAGTATGTGGACCACTTTTGATGGTGATCATTCTGCAATTTTCCTTGTGTCTGGATGAACTGCAATGGCTTATGATCATTGTGGATGATTGTCTCCTTCCCGAGAATGTAATGTCTCCACTGGCAGTAGGCTTGTACAATGGAGTACATTTCTTTGTCATAAGTAGGGTACTTGCAGATAATATCTTATAGTGTCTCACTATGATAGGCCACGGGGTGGCCGTGCTAAGTGAGAACGATGCCCAACACATAGTATTAAGAATCTGTCTCGATCTTAAAGGGTTGCTGTAGGTTTGGTAGTGAAAGTACCGGGGATGAGCACAAGTGCTACTTCATATTGTCAAACTCTTGTTGTTGGGATTGGCCCCACATGAATTTTTCCTTACCACTACCCCTAGTTATTTGGCTAATAGCCCATACAATATGGGAGAATCCCAACATGAACCTGCGGTAGAAATTGGCAAGGCCCAAGAAGCTCCGAAGATCAGTGGGTGTGGTTGGGGCTGGCCAGTGACAAATGACTTGGATCTTGACTAGATCCACATGTACACCATGTTGATAAATGATGTAGCCCAGGTAATGGACCCTGTCCATGCTGAAGGAGAATTTTTCCGAGTTAGCATATAGCTTGTGCTGCCATAGGGTGTGCAAAACCTGCTGAATATGATGCAAATGTTCGACCCAAGTCTTGCTGTAAATGAGAATGTCATCCATATACACCACTACAAAAGTATTGGTGAATGGTCGTAGGATATTGGCCATCATCCTCATGAAAGTGACTGGACCATTTGTCAAACCAAAGGGCATGACCAACCATTCAAAAAGGCCTTCCTTTGACTTGAAGGTGGTTTTCCATACATCTGTCTGTTCTATCTGGACCTGGTGGTAGCCAAACTTCAGATCAATCTTACTGAAGTATTTGGCCCCCGTGAGTTGATCAAGGAGGTCATCGATTTGGGGAATCATGTACCTGTTTCTGACTGTGATTTTATTCAGAGCTCGGTAATCAATGCAGAGTCACCAGGTTCCATCTTTCTTCTGTACCAACACGATTGGGCTCTCGCAAGGTGATGAGCTAGGAAAAATGTTCCCCTTGTGGAGTAGTTCTTGGATCTGTCGCTTGATCTCCTCATTCTCTAACAGAGAGAAATAATAGAATATCCCATTGGGCAACGGTGTGTCGGGGGTCAGATCGATGGGGTGCTTGACCTAGCAGTATAGAGGCACCTCGGTGGGTGAGGAGAAGGTATCAGAGTATTCTTCCATGACCTTATCTACTTTCTTCTTCTGTGTTGAGAGGTCAGACGTAGAGACCCTGGATGTGGCTGTGATCTTTCACTTATTCTGAGAGAGAATGACGAAGAATACAAACTTCCCCATATGAGAGATGACCTTCTTGCATTTCTTAGCAAAGATCAAAGAAATAACAGTAGGTGGGTTTGCCTCGTGTATCCTATACAATTTCCTGTTCAAAGTAATAATAACACTACGAGGCCTAAAATCATATACAACATGATGTTTCCATAAATAAGGTTGGCCTAAAAGAACATCAAAAACTTCGAGAGGATAAACATCACACAATACCTCGTCTTTGAAGGGCTTGATGACGTACGACAATTGACACTGTTGGCTGATGCAAAGATCACTTCCTTGGAGGAGCCATCCAATGGTGTAGGGTTGTGGGTGCGGTGTTGTCGGTAGGGCCAACCACTTGACAACCTATGTTGAGATGAGGTTCTTCTGGCTACCACTATCCACGATGAAGTGCAGTGGGGTGCCTTTTACCCACATCTGTGAATGGAAGAGGCGTTCTCCTTCTTCGGGCTTGTCTGGTTCACCAGGCTAAAGCTTGGTGGTAGAAATGGTGGCACTGGGTTCCACATCAATGATATGTATTCCCCTTTATGGTTCTAGCTCAGAGTCTGAACTTGCATCTGATTCAGAGGATTTCACTTCAGCCACTAGTGATTTCTTTGAGCGACAGTTAACAGTGTTATGCCAAGGACTCTTATGGAAGTCACACCACTTCCCGATGTCTTTCTTTGTATTTCCAGTGTCCTTATTTTCTTGTGGTTTGGACTAGTTGTCCTGATACTATCCATATTTTCTTTGTCCTTTATTCTGTGGGTAGGGGCCACCCTTTCCTAGATTTTGTTGTGAGGGGTTCCTAGGCCCAAATTGTCGCATCTTTTGTTTGAGCTTTTGCTCGATTTTGACGACATATCGGTACACCGCGCCCAAGGATGAGATTTCCAAAAATTCCATTTCAGTCTGGATGTATTTATGTAGAGCGCTGCTATACTTGAGCACCATATGTCTCTCTGAATATTTGATACCCATCTTGGTGCACAAGGTATGAAAGATATTCGTGAAATCTGGCACTGCTTGGTCTCTTTCTTGTCGCAGTGTGGTCCATTTGGCATACAAGTCGTCATAATTTCCAACAGGGTAGTATTGTTCCTTAATATCATCCCTGAAGGAATACCAGGCCATCATGACTGTAAATAGTGAGGGTTCCTCTATTTTCTTTTGCTCACAGAAAGTTTCCCACTAATCTTTGACGTGGGGAACGACTTTGAGGAGCACAAAAGTAATCTTTTCTCTATTCAAAAAGTTATGGACAGAAAAATACCCTTCTAGTAGATTCAACCACTTGTCTACAACATCTACATCTATATGACCTTAAAATATAGGAATATCAAAGTTTATTTGTACCTTGAAGGGGGTGGTGCCTTTGCTTGAAGAAGATGCGTCGCTTGTTGGTAGCCGTCGAAGGATTTGCGCAAAACTATCCATCATCTCATTCCTTTGTTGCATGAGGGCTTCCTTAATCAACAGTTTGAAAGGATCCCCTGTCCTGCCATCTTTCTTTTCTCCTACCATGAGAGGTCTCTTGGGTGTGTGAGAGCTTTTTTCCTCAAGAGAAACAAGCTCAAGACCCAACTCTTTGTACTTCGACCTCGTTGGGGACATGCATTAAGATGACAAGGAGCAAACCGCTCTGATACCAATGATCCACATTTTATGAGAAGAACGAAATGACTATAGATTAGTAATAGGTGCTTAACACAAAATACCAGAGACATAATAAAACTAGTTTTCTATTCAATAAGGAAATAAGCTGAAACTGTAAAATGTAGCAGAAACAAGCTTGCTGGAATGGTGGCGGCTTATATCTGAGAAGAGATGTGACGACTGTGCTCATTCAAAAGAATATGATTACATTGAGGATCTGAAGGCATTTTTACAATAAACAGGAATGCCAAAAATCCTAGACATCCAAAAACCTAACCCTAGGATATGAAGCGCCAAAAGTCATGTGGGCCCCGTTTGGGTAAGTTAGTACATCAACTTCCCGGGGTCGTAACTTTTGCATACGATCTCTATTTTAGGCGTATGATAGACCATTAGAAAGGTATCATCGAGGATATTCATTGTGAGGGATCAATCATGCCTTTGGATATCATTGAGAAGCTTGATGCTGAAAAACCTTCATTTAGGCCCTCAAAATGGCCCCGGAAGTTAAAACTGCTAAAAATAGTAAATTGCCAAAATTGTTAGAAAACTATTTTGAGCCATTTGGAAGAGGTGGGTGGCCACTTATATCCACTTGGATCAGGAATATTGGTAACGTTGGGGGGTAATGAGATGGACAATTTTATGTATGAACGGATGCCCTTATAGGTCATGTTTCTATGTGTGGATAAGGGCTTGAGTAAGGCATTGATGGTAGCCAAGGGTTTCCAAGAAGTAGTTGACCTTGTAAATGTCAATTGTACCTACTCAAGACATAAGAAAGACAATGATACAAGACCAATTATATGGTGGAAAAGAAATTTAAGTTTTCTGTCCCTAATTGCAACAATTAGTAACAATATATATAAGCAATGAAAATGATAATAAATTCCACAAACAATTTGCTAAAAGTCTAGTTGAAAGAGCAAGAGATAAACTAGAAACAACTAGGTCAACCCAAGTAAGATAGCATTAGAATTTAGTGATGAAAGAAGGCTGCAATGAAAAGATAATTGCAGAAATATTTTGCAGCCTTATGGCTGTAACAAACAAGTTATTACAACAAGAAGATCAACCACTAAAAATTCCTGAAAGTCTACCAAAAAGTGCGCTGGGCCTACTAGTTTATGTGGGAAAAATTTAAGAAACTTTCAGAGGTTGATTTAAGAGTTATTAGAGAAGTTCGATTATGGTTTCTGCAGCCCTAATGGCCATAGATAAAGTTTTGTAACAACAACAAGAATTACTTGAGGAAATATGACACCTTAATGGCTCAATCAAGATTATAAGAAAAATAAATGAATCCAACGTAGACAACCTTCAAATCATGAAATTTCACATTACCCAATGCAATATTTTATTTTCCCAATGCAATTTATACTATTGCCTTTAACTATTGGGTTATGGAGTCAAGTAAATAAAGAGATAAAAAATGATATCTCCTTGGGGGTGTAAACCCTCTTACTCCCCAAGGAAAGAAAATGTTAAGCTATGAGATACTAGGAGGGTGTAAGCCCTTTTACTTCTCTTAGTAAAACCTCGTGCAACAAATAACTTCTAGAAAAAAATGATAGATGATGGTGGGGTTGTAAATCCTTATACTCCCCAACAAATCTAGCAAATAAAACTTGTGACTAAGCAATGAAGCATCAAAAAGATAAATCTTTACCTAGCATCAAGAAATGACATGACAAACCTCTCCTTACTAAGATAAATCCACCACACATGCCAAAAAAGAGCTCCAAGAAGGCTAGCACACTATTTCTTCAACCAATAACATAAAAAAAACCAAGATAAAAGCACAAGAGAGAGAAGCTTTCCCAAGGAGGGCGCAAATTTCAGCCAAGTACTTCTCACAATGGGATAGTTATGTTGAAATTAGATTCACGTGATTTCTATTTATACAAAAGTCTTAAAACATAGTTCATCTACTTAGAAAGGGTAAAACATAAGATAAGGGGTAAAAAACCCTTATCTTACCCATTGAACCAAATAATAATATTTAATTTTCACTTTAACACAATAGAAACCCTAAAAATAAGATGATGTCACCCATTTAGAGGATGTTTTGACACTTTAAGCAAGTTGTTGGAGAAGAAAATGGAGGTCGTTGGGGCTCCTTGAGCCTCCTCATGTGCTAGGGTCAATCTATGTCTCCTCTGGTCAAAACATTCCAAGTGTCAATGTGAAATAACTCCATCACCACCAAACCCCCTCAAGCATGATGTCAAGCCTCAAAAGGTGACATTTTCCTCTCCTAGGCAAGTCGTTTGGGTAATAGGGGATGGGAAAGATATTCCATGATGCCATGTAAGCCTCCAAAGGCATGTCTCTGTGATCTTGTGTGTGAGCCTACAACATCCAACCTATGGGATTCTTGCCCCATGGAAGCCCAAGATAGGTTTGTTCTCCCAAAACTGGCCACCATGCAAGGTCCTGCAAAACAAAAGGGTACGCCCTCCAAATATCTCAAGTCAAAGATATTATGAAAAGTGTAAAGCACATCTAATAAGCAAGGCACCCAAACATGTGCATCAAAACTGCCTCATCAAATTAAACAAATGCTCAAAGACACTATAAACTTGACCAAGTTTAAGTATGGGAGGGGTGTCATAAAAGTCATATTGGGTAGACCAAAAATCTAAAGTAGGGGATGCTCCCAAGGATGGCCTTTCAAGGTTATGTAATGGATGATGAGGTGGAAAAGGATTTAGAGTTCATAGGTCAATGCGTTTGATGACATACAAGCGATTGTTTTATCTTATTTATGGGTGCCTTTGTAGAGGGTGTGTGGCACCTTTGTTTGCGATGCAATTTTTCCAAGCCCATATTCTTGCCATTCTTTATTCTTGTTTTTCTTTAATGTATTAAGGAGCAAGTTGAAGGCCACTGTCCTGGCTTGGTGTCCAGATAACGATAATGTCATTCACAAATACCTCACGAAAATGAGAAGGATGACTTGTGATGAGACCCCCTTTCTATCTGTTGTGTAACCGAGAACCACTACCCTGGCTTGGTGACCAGATGATGGTAATGTCATACTACTAAATACCCATGATCATTGTTATCACTCCAGGAAACTCTCCTAGGCTGTAGGTCGGAGATGCCTGGCAACTAACTCTTTTTGGAAATATTTTATTAATATTTGATATGGTTTGTGGATCAAGATGAATATCTAGGGACTGGAATGGGTTTTCAAGACTGTCTAGAAATACAAAATCTCACAAGGCCTTCTAGCCATGCAGTCAGACAAAGTTTGATTAAATGGGGGAAGAAAACAGCTATTACACCAGATTATACTTCATACCAACAAGCACAATGGGTTTAATAACCAAAGAAATAGCTTATAATTATCAACTAAAACAATTAACCAGTGAGATGACAGTCACTGCAAATTGAATGAGCATCAACAAAGAAATTTCACTCATAAGCTATCAGAAAACAGAGGAGAAAAATCTGACCACACAACTGAAGGAAGCTTGAATTTTTTTTATAAAATAAGAATAAGTGTTTTCATTACAGTGGCAACATCACAGAACCCAAAATCGAACCCTTTAGTCCTCCAAATGTCTTTGGATTTATAGCCTATTACAATCAGTTTTCAGATCCTAAAACAATGGATCTGATATTCTAAAAATAGAAAGTCAAAACTAACTCACAAAAGATAAGGAGAGACCCTCAAGATGAGGTCAACCTCTATCTTTTGGTCTTCAAACATTGGTTGAAAGTTGATGAAGTGTAGCCTAGCCTTCCAAGGCTCTTTGATCTGTTCCTTTGAAAGTGGAATTCGAATTTGATTATGTGTGCCAAAAATCCCTATCATTTTGCCCTTGAAAATCACTAAATCTAGTCAAAAAATGCCCTTTTGACTTTCATCTCCAAGAATGGCCTTCAGATTTTGATTTGGTAATTCATAACCAGCTTATTGAAGAAGGATTCAAACCATTCAAACCCAAAAATTCTTGATCTGGGCGAAAATTTGGCTATTCTGGCCTTGACAGCTTTCAACAACGCACTTGCCTAAAAAATCTGCTCCTGCGCTGTTGAAAGTCACTACTTTCCACAACTAACTAGCCATAATTCTGCCTTCTGCGCTGGTGAAAGTGAAGATTTTTTCAAAATCAATTTTCTCGGTCATGGAGAGTTCGTTTTGAATGTTTAAATAGTCGATCGACATCTACAAATCCTGAACTTTCCAATGGTGCTTTCAGATCTTCATTTGGAGCTCGGGAAGCTAGTCAAATGTTCCCTACAATATTAGGCATCTTTCCTTCAAAAATGCCGGTGCATTTTTGAGTGCTAACAATCATGATAGGGTAGCTCATGATGCGACCTCCCATCCTCCAACTAACCCCTTAATAATTCACTATCATTTATTTTTGTAATTTCCCCATTTCTTATAGAGAAGTGTTTCATTTCTTTCTCGGGGATCCCTGGGAGAAGCATCTGAAAGGTCTATATTTAGGCTTTTATATTTTTATCCTACAACAATCCCTCTGGGACTTCATCCCCTTATTCCCATGAAATGAGGTACATTAGATTCTTTTGTCACTAAAGTCAAAGAACCTAGAAGAGGGTAATATGATGGGAGTGTAATGAGAGGAAAGTGGTAAGTATGGTTGGGAATGGTACGGAAATCCCTCAAGGGACCCCCAATCACAAACCTTCCCCCAAGGTTGGCCACTTAATAGGAAATTTATGACACTCAGCAAGGTGAAACAGGGTCAAAAGCATAATATCCAAGCATGTGTTCTATAATCAAAATCAACTTAAATACATGTTTAAATGCCTCAAATATTAGGTTGATTACCTACTACAATACCTAACTTGTACCACATGGAGCAAGACCCATCTTCCTTCTAGAAGCTAGCTAATGTGGTTGATGCACTGACAATGGATTAGAATGTGGTGATAGAGTGGGATTCCGTATGTGCAAGTGGAGATTGCTAGTCATGTGGTCTCTCAACACTCCATATCTACAACCTGAGGGCCTTGAGACATCATCTCCTTAGTTATCCCACAAAATGGGGATAACAAATGGTATAGATTAATGACTGGTAATCAAACAATGTTTCAATGTGATCGAATTCAACTCATTTATTCACATAGTGCAGACTCGTACCACGACGGTTTATTTTAAGACCTCGAGAATGTAGTAACATCACCCTCTTTATGCTATTGCATGAGTTGCGGTTGGATAGTACCACTCCTCACATCAATACGCATGAAGGATAAGTTATATAACTCTTGCCTTCATATACCCTTCATTGATTGTGATACATATATCCACTACGTATCTCTTTCGTGGCTATGATCTCTGATTGTCATGGATCCACTATGTATCTCTTTCGTGGCCATGCTCACTACTTTCTATATATACATTTTACATGGATCCATAATGTTTTTGATTGGAGGCCATGCTTATCATCACACTTGAGCATGGGTATGCCTGCCTCAAGGATTGAGTATTCTAACTTGTTTTTGTGTTTGGTTGTTGTCCTTAGATTGGATTATGATAACCTTCACCCTAACACATTGCTATTTGAAGACTTATAATGTATTTCGGCCATTAGTTGATCTTTTGAGCTCACACATTAGGGGGGATATGTTATAGCATCAACAACCACTTTTGAAACAAAATCTTGTTGGCCTAATCCCTATCCTATTTACAAACTATTATTTCTCATACCTCCTTGGGACCTTCCAAAAAACCTCCTTTTGGAAGATGCACGTGCCCTCATAGTTATGGTACTCGCATACATGCAAGTCACTAAAGGGACAATCACATACATGTCAGAAAATGATTAAAAAATATATATTTATGCTTAATTAAATGTTGAGTTACGGGTTTGGTTAGTTGACTAACGCCTTTTACTCGTACTCAACCATCTCTAACCAACTAGATATTGCATAAAAGGAGCATTTGTCCAAGGAGAAAGTTAATGACAAGTAATGGTTCTTTGCACACATTAAGGAAACCTGTGTTTGGCTAACCCTTCCAAGTATGTAAACCCTTATATATTCTTCTTGCGGCTAGTTTGGCCTAAAACCCTTGTTTCCATCCCCTTTTCTGATCACCAATCTATCTTTCCAAGAGTTCCCCCTTATATTCTCTTTGGTCTTATGGTGAATTTGGAGTCAATATGATCTCGTATAGTAGGAGAAAGGGTGGAGGAACTTGGGATCTCTCTCGATAGGGTAGTGTCATGAAGGACAAGTATAAATTTGTAACCACCTTAACCGTTGAATAAATATAGGAACTCTTTCCTTTGAAATATGTTGTATTTGTAACATTTTGTTTGCAATCTTTTCATATATATTTCGTAGAATACTAGTTGTTGAGATCTTGCTATTATATTTCATTAGATTGACATGTATTTATAAGTATAACTACCTCTCTATATAGTATTGCATATTTAAGGTTCTTGTAGGTTGTAGAGAAGCTATTGGAAAAGAGCGAAGAAACTACGACAATTGGGAACGACATCAATCATAGGACTCCGGGTGAGTCAATCTTTATCTTCTGCCCAATAGTTAGTTATTCCTTTTGAAATCAATTATTGTATCTTTTCTACTTGTTCTTTTTGGGAATTTGTTTCTGTATGGTCATTGGTACGCTGTAGTATAGCCCAATACTGTAGGGGATTTTCCTAGAAGGAACTTTCCTACTTATCTCTTCACCTTCCTCAATTTCTTGTTTATAGAGTCTTCCATAATGCTGAATCGTTGTCTCCTTGATTTGATTGAAGTTGTCTGTGGTTTTCCCTATTTCCAAATGTATTTTTTGGATTGTATTTTATGGTACATGTACTGAGACTGCTTGTGAAAAAAGGAGGTATTTGAGTCTCCAAATTGCAGCCAGAGGCTTCAAGACTTAAGCCTCCATTTTTCTTCTTCTTTCCTATAGGACGAATGAAAGTTTTGATAGGCCTCCCTTTCAAGTTGCAGAGTAATTTTCGTGACATCCTAGTCTTCCATTGATTGTTGAACAACCTCAAGTTATAGCATTCTAGAGACTCTTTCCTTAAAGGGGGGGTATAAGAGAACTTGACCCAAGACTTTAGCTCCTGTTTGAGTGCTTGAAGTTTACTTTCCAAAAAAAAATTAGGGGAGCCTTGAACTGGGGTTTTCCATGATGTTTTAACTAGGGAGATTACAACCTCATTGTGGAGCCATAAGGGACTGAAACGAAAAGGGATAGGGCACACTTTTTTATGAGGGGAAAGAGATAGAGGAGTGGGTTTATGATTGGAAATAGCGAAGGGGATGATGTTGGAGGAAATGGAAAGGGGGAGGATAAAAAAAATGTTATGAATAAGAAAATGATCTAGGCGAGTTGCTATATGTCTAGGGCCCCTGCTCTTATTTATCTAAGTAATTTTATTTGATTGGATTAACATCTTGAAGATCCTATTCTGATACAAAATCTTCCATTTACTCACGCAGTGGGTCTCAGACACAACTGCCCCCTCTTTTTTCTGAGTTTTGAATCATAATGTTAAAGTCTCTAGCCACTATATAGGTCAAAGTATCCAAGTTTTATTTAGTATAAAATAAAGATGTCCATCATCCAATTTTATCCATGTATCGAATGGGAATGTATATGTTGATAATGGAAATTCTAAGACCGGATTCTCTTTAACAGAGAATAGTAAGGATCTAAGTATTAGAGCAAAAAGTTACGTTAAGTTCTATTTGTGTCATGTCCCATAGAGTCATGGTACCTCTGGATGCCCCATCTAAGCTTATTGAAATTCCATTTCCATTCCACATTACTTTTTTTCCTATTTGTACTACTTATGATTCCTCCATTTAGTCTCTCGGAGGAGAATTACAGAGAGCTTCTCGGATCTGAGTGGGTCTCTAAGGGATTCGACCTTATATTTGATGTCGAAGCCTCTAAAATTCTAGGAGAGAATGTTAATTTATTTTGAAGGGAGGAGGCTCGATCACTCGCGATGAGAGGAGCCAAAGTTTCAATACCCTTGTTACTACCTTTTTTTCCCATGTTACTTAGAGAACTTTAAATTGAGTGTTGCTTTCTAAGGGAATTTTTCTTCTCTAGAATCATGATTTGTCTTTCTCCTTGATTTGCGAGTTTTCTCATTTGGGACTCCCACCTCCTCTATTGATTGTCAATATTTCCATCGAGTGGGGGATCTTTCGGCTATGATTGGATGATATTATACTATAGGGTTTTCTTTGTTACTTTCATCTTCTTCAGACTCTACTTCTTCACCCTCTAGGTGCTATAGGTCAAGCTCAGGAGGGGTAGTGCTAGAAGAGCTTGGGTTTGGATCCATATTTTTGATTGTTTCCTTCTCTTAAGTAGATCCACCTAGTATTTCAAACTTGTTTGTCGAGGCCAATTGAGATTTTTCTTGGGCTTTACTTCCTAGATTTCTCCTTTTTTCCCTAGGGTTTGAAGGGGAGGAAGATTTTGAGGAGGGTTAGAGGGGCGGTTGGGATTCAAGGGTCCATGGTTTTTCCCAATGTTCACTTTTTTCCTTACCTGTTTCCATTACTCTTATGTTTTTTCACTTACAATTGTTGTTCCTTACTTATTTTTAGGGAAATCATGAGCAAAGTGACCATATTCATGACAATATTTACATTTGAAGGGAAAATTCTCACAATTGAGCTTTTGCAGATGGGCCCAACCATCAAGGGAGAGTTTGATGTATTTAGGAACTCCTTTTTATAGATCCATTTCTACACAGATTCTAGCACAAACATACATTGTTGGTTTGGGTTCAAATTTGTCTATATGTTTTCCCAACGAATCATCTATGCATTTTACAACATCGTCTCCCCAAGAGTGAAGGGGAACATGGGGAAGGTGAACCCAAACTGGGACAACCGTGGGGATATCACACTTTGGATCAAAGTCTGGAGTCCACCGATCTAGATACATTCCCTAGGATCCAAAAAAGTATGTCCCATTGTGAAAAATCAAATCCTTGTCTTCTTTTAATTCAAAAAAGGATGTATAAAAACCCTTACCACATAAATAATGGTTTTTATGTCCTCTGATCATAGGTTTCCAATTCCTTGCAATCCAAACATCCATTTGTCATGGGGAGGTCCAAAGGCCTATGAAATTTCCAACAAGACCTTTGGCAACATACACAAATGCTTTTTCCTTGGATGAGACACGAGGAATGACAATTTCAGGGATTTGATCCAATTTCTTGATGAAGTGGGAATGGATAGGGTAGGAAGAAGGGTTCCCCAAAGATCTGATCAATAGCTAGAAGGCTTCCACATCGGATTCAAATTCGGGCAGAGGGTTTGGATGCCCTCCCGACATGAATGCGAACCTGAGAAGATCGGGGGCTGCAAAATATTAGGATTTCCACAGAGAAATTCCTATCTTTGTTATTCCAACGCAGTGTATTTAATTTTAATTAAATAAATAACTATGTTATTAAAAATACAAAAATATAGTTGTGCAATTGAGCATAGGATCATTGTAGTCATTTTAAGTTTAGCTCTGTTTGGTAAGTCGACCATTAGAAACGCATAAGTTCAAATATTTCTTCCCCTCATTATAAATACTTATACAAGAAAAAGAAAAATGTTCACATCTCTCTCATATGATATTGGTACCTTTGGTATGGAAGAGGTAAGTTCAAATATTTCACCCACAATCCCAAATGCATTGTAAATTTTAATTTATGATGCCCTTTTTATTGATATGCAATCCTAGGGATCTCAACACTAGCCCTGAAACAACATTTAGTATTTCATAGTGTTGAAATTTTATAACTAACTATAATATATATCAATGTTCAAATTTGAAATCCACCCTTTCCTATCAAACAAAAAATTCATGATATTCTAATATTTTTAATGCTTTTCTGTTACATTAGCATAAACTAATAAATTGTCAATTTTATGTTCACACAAATGTAAAAATTAAATGACACACTTGAATCTTGGTATACTGACTTCCAATATAATATTGAAAACAAGTGATTGAATATTTTCATATCTTTATACACTTTGTTCACATTTTATTATAAATAAAATGTTAAAACCTTTAACACAAATCATCTCAATGTAGACAATGAAATAATATACTATTAGGGTCCTACCATAACCTCCCTACTTTGGGTACATAGTAGTTAGTTAACTAATGTAGGAGGCCATCTTGTTCGAAAAAGGTGCATCAGATAGTTAGTGGGTGGTTACTTAATGTAAAAATGATCCTCTTTATTAAATAAGGCCCAATAGGTAGTTGGTACCCACTAATGGCAATACCACAAGTAGTAAGGGTTTTTGCTATTAATAATCTATTTATAGATCTATAAGGCTATGTAATGCTTTATGAATTTTTTTTATTGTATTTGGAGCTTCGTTTATAGGAGGTTTCCCCTTCGAAGATGCCCATGAACATTGTTCACTTTTTTGGATATTTTTAATACAAGGGTTATATTCTACATGTTGATTCTTATTTGCTCTTGCATTTACTTTTCCATATTTAATGTCTTTTAAGATTGTTCATGTTATTTTATTTTTGTCGATTAAGTATGTTACACGTGGTATTATAGTTATTTTCAAAGTTGTTCACACCTAAAGTTTAGAAAAAATTAGGCTAGAGATGTGTTTTTATGTCTTTAAATAATACAAATATCTATCATTTTGCAGGTAAATATACGGTTGGGGAAGAGTACATGCAAGAAATATGAGTGGGGTCACTTGGTTGGACACCCTTGTAACCCTTGTTAGTAACCCTTCAAGTAGTATTGCATTAGACAATACATGCCTATGAATTTATCATCCACATACCCTTTGGTACATTGGAAACCCCCTAGGTGCACTCTAAACTAGCCTTACATAAACCTATTAGTTTTCTTGGTGCTATAGTACACTAAGAACAACACTTGGGGAGATCACTTTCTAGTACCTAGGAATTGTGTAGTATGTATAAGTGTACAATATAGCCTCCTTAGTAGTGCCCTGGGTTATTGGGCCAAGTAATATTGTTGAAAAATTGAACGTACATCAGAGAGCCATAACACTTGACACTCTGTGTTACACACCAAAATTCCTCACTTTGATAATTCCACATTCTCATCACAAATGTTGCAAGTGTCACACTTTTGTCACAAGTGTCATAAATGTCGTATTTTCATTCCGCGTGTGTCACATTGCGAATGACACCATGGAAACACTTGATACATCCTCTAGAATATGTTAGAAGAAGAAGCCAAATCATTTGACAAATGAAACAAAGTATTTTTTCTATGAGAATTGATCATCTTGATAAATTTTTGGAATATCAACACTCCCCTGCTCATATGCAGGGAGTGATAGCGCTCTATGTCTATATACCAGGGAGCGTTGTAGCGCTTTGTTTACCATTGTAAAGGAGCACCGATTGGTTGAGAAAATATTGGGAAGAAATCCCCCTTTTCTCTAAGGATAACTAGGGATGATTCGAGTTGGTTTGGCTCGAATCTAACCCTTAGGATGCATCTAAGGGAGATGCCACAAATGATGGAGTCATATCCTCAACTAATCCCAAATATAACCAAGGTGGTTGGGCCTCCCAAAGTTTATAAATGGAGGCATTCTCATGGTGAACAAGGAGGAAAATAATCAGCAAAAGCATTGCTATTATGATCGTGGATCTTTCAAGCAAGGGGTTGGATGAGGAGGAATTGGAGAAGTTGCTGCAACACCATCTGTGATTGTAAGTGTCTCTTTAAAGTTCTCATAAACATACTTGGCCTATTCCCTTCTAGCTTATGTATCTTACATATGCTTGTCTATTATAGATGAATTTGTTTAATCTAATATGGTAGAGTAGGAGTTTCCTTGTTTCTCTTTTCTGTCCATGGTTTTGCAGGTATCAAGCTGTGTGAAAGATTTTGGATATCCAAATCGAATTGGA
>ML809244.1:149153-162569 GCA_009831015.1 Picea engelmannii
GCCTCTTCAATTTCTTCTTCATATGCTTCTTCATATTCTTCTTCGGAGTCTTCTTTATCAGAGTCTTCTACTGCCATGAATAGAACTCTCCCTGTTTCACTGTCACTGACTTCATCTTCATCTGATGATGAGATGTCTTCTTTTGTGAATTTTTTTTTCTTGAAAAATTTCTTTGTAGTTCTTTTACCTTTATATGTTTGTTTGCCTTTTGAGTAACCTTCATCATTTCTCTTTTTCTTATGAGGACATTTGTTATAAAAATGACCAATACCATCACAATTAAAAAAAATTAAAAGAATCTTACCTCTGTACCTACCGTTGGTTCCCTTGTTCAGTCTTTTGACGAAGTTGGCCACTTCTTCATCATCTTCTGAGACGTTGCTATTGTTGCTATATTTTTCTTGTTCCTTTTTCTTTTGCTTTGATATTTTGGATGCTTTGAAGGCTGCTTGTTTTACATATGGATTTTCTTGTTCAGTTCTCATCTCATATGCTGTGAAGATTCCATGCAGTTCGTCCATGCTTATTGAGTTTAGATCCGATCTTTCTTCTAGTGCTGATATCTTAGGGTTGAATCTCATAGGAAGAGATATTAGTACCTTTGGAACAATTATAGATTCTTCGATTTCTTCTCCCAATCCTATGATTGCATTCATTGTTTCATTGGCTCATAAGAAGTAGGCTGTGATATCTTCATCTTCCTTCATTTTTAGTTGTTCGAACTGACCTCTATAAGTTTGAAGCTTTGCTGCTTTGACTTTTGAATCTCCTTCATAAATATTTCGAAGCTTGTCCCAATTCTCTTTAGCAGATTTACAATGTGCAACTTTGGTGAATACCGTATCACCGAGACCATTCAAAAGTGCATTTATGGATTTGGAATTATTCTCACTGATTTTCACTGCTTTGTCATTTGTTGGTGGAACTGATGGTGTTGTGTATCCATCTACATTTGATTGCCAAACTTGAAATCCCTGTGCCTGTATATATGCCTTCATCCTTATGCTCCAAAAATAATACTTCTGTCCATCAAACTGTGGTATTCCATTTTTATATGAGTTTGTACTCTCCATGATCTACCTTTCAGTGGTTAAACTGATTTCTGAAGGAACCTGCTCTGATACCAATTGTTGTATTACTGAGAGGGGGGGTGAATTAATAATAGTGTAATTATAATCCTTTTTCTTCAAATGTTATATCGATGTAGAATTATTATCCAATAATGAGCAGTAATAAATAAACAATCACACACATACACAGTACACCAGTTTTTTACGTGGAAACCCAAATCGGGAGAAAACCACAAAATGGTTTTTCTTATATGTCTTGAAGAATTACATTCATTGGAAGCACCAACTTCCTTTTTTTTCCAGCTGCAACTGGAAGGAGGCTCCAACCCCCTAGTTTCTCAGGCTACAACCTGAGGGAAGCTCCAACTCCCCAAATCTCTGGCTACAACCAGAAGGAGGCTACAATGCCCAATGTTCTCTGGCTACAACTGGAAGGTGGCTACAACCACCTATCCTTGCCCCATCCTGCCACCCTGAAGTAGAAGTAGAATGATGGAACCAATTTCACACTATCACTGTGAGATATACCACTGTAAACTTGTACCAATAAATCTGAACCATGCATCAACCATGCATCAACCTGTACCTCAACCTGTAATCAACCTGTACCATAAACAAGTGCATCCAACCATGTATGAAGTATGTACCAATCATGTGTCAACTACTCATCAACTATGACTAATCAATATGTACCAACATCATCAACTATACACCTCATGTATGTGCACCAACTCATCAACTACTTGTCTCAACTATGTACTCAACATGTACCACAACCAAAAGCCCTCATCAATTTCATCATCCAAATCTGATTTGTAGCTTTGTAATAGACTTGGTGTATGTGATCACATTCCTGCAAACCTTCCTTAACTTTAAAAACAAGAGACTATCATTTTCATCAAACTTTTCTTTAGTCTCACATGCCTAGCTTTGGATTAGTCAACAACCCTAACTTGAAGTAATCATAACTTTGAACCTGTAATGTATAAAGATATAAAAATGATACAAAATATTCTTCAGTGTGTTTTATATAATTCCTCCAAGTTCCACTACTTGAAACCTTCAGAAAAGGAGTTATAGCAAAAATGGCATACCTTCTAAATTTTGGCTTATTCTAGAGAGCGACCTTGTAGAGCGTGCCTTGCAAAAAATATTTGATGAATTGATCTGAAAATGTCACAAATTATACTAAATACTGTACCATAACCAACACATTTAGTCTCACTAAATTTGGATCTGTTATGAAGAAGTTATGATGTTTTTACCCGAAACACCTGATTTTGACTAGTTTCAGGACTGGCAACAAACCCTATTTTCCACAGAGTGTAACTCCCAAAATACAACGACCCACAAGCTGAATTTTTTACCACAGATACTTGGATATGTTTTCTCACTTGCATAGAAATTTCAGGATTTGAATCATTACAAAAAAAAGTTATAGCGAAAATGGTGAGAAGACTTGTAAATAACATACCTTAGAAAGCACCATCAAAAGAATTTATCCTTCCTTGCATTTCGACCTTCTTTTCTTCACTTTCGTCAGAATTTCAGCTTATATATCATTTGGTTACCTCAGAAACCTATATATATTCAATATTCTCAAGTGTTATTCAAATGAGAGAGCCTTGCCTCTTATTTATACTCTCCAAGTAGCTTCCTTAAAAACATCTTCTAGGTCACTTGGTCCACTTTCCTTATTTTAGGATTGGGTCCACTTCTAATTTCTCCATTCAATTTATTATTGAAATAATTTATTTTGTATTCACATTGAATTATAATACACTCATCACTTCACTTTATTATTTACCTTTTAAAATCTCTTAAACCACTTTGACTACTTTGACCTTTTGGGGCTTCTAGATGGCATATGAGGGTCCTCCAACTTCATAAGGCCATAACTCTCAAACCGTGAGGAGTTATGTGACGTTCTACATACCACCAGAAATGGCATGACATGTAATATCCATATAGAATAGTATTATATGAAAATATATCATAACTCATACTGTTACCCATCAAACAAACTTGGGTCCATTACCCAAACCTGGGGTCTCCAACTTCTCATGGCCATAACTCTCTAACAGTGAGGAATTATGTGACGTTCCACATACCACCGGAAATAACATGAAAAACACTATACATCTAGGATATTTTACCTGACAAGTTCACTTTCCTTCATCTCAGTATTCCACAATTAAGCATGGGTTCTCTTACTCCACAAAGTGTCTTCCCATGAGGGATTTCACCATAAGGGGACCACTTGGAGTTCATCCATATTTAATTCTTATCAACCATGACAAAAAAATAATGAGTCATATTTACATCAAACAATATTGGGTCCATTACCCAAACCTTTGTGCTACGGGGCTTTCTTCAAGGGTTGACATTAATGACAACCAACCTTAATCAATAGCTTTCGGTTTTGGTTGGTTCGTTGGTTTGTCCTTGCATTTTTCCTATCTTCAGATCCTGTTTGATGATTTGATCTATCCACACATCTATTATCTTTACTAAAGTTGTCTTACAGAGTCTCTGATTGAACTTTCTCGAGTTTTTGAATTTTCTGGGTTTTACCAAAACTTTTCTCAGAACCAACGCCCTCTCCAGTTTAATTCAAAGCATTGATTGCTCGATCAATGCTCCCCAAGAGTGTATTAAGGAGAGCTATAACGCTCTGGTGCTATTACTACCAGAGCACATATCTTTCTTTCCTTGAAAAATTGTTGATTGTCTGTTTGCTGGGTGTAGTTCTTGGGTCTTTTTCTCTAGCTTGATCTTGTTATGTCGGATCATTTCATATTTTTGGCTTAAAAATTGCTTCTTTTCACTCTTTTAGTCTTTGATTGGGTTTTGTATTGTCTTTCCTTGTTGCAAAAATGACCGTTTTCCCTCAAACTTGTTTTTTTTTTTTTTTGTTCTTTTCGTTTATCTAATTGATTAGAGATTGTTATAAAGAAAGTCATTGATCTCATTACTGTTTACTTGGTCTTTGATCCCTACTCATTTTCGAAATATGTTTAAGTGTGATTCTTTGTTTTTGGTGTTTTTCTTTGAATAGATAGTTTGTTCTTCTTTTGGTCTCTTATCGACTGCTGAGAGTGTATTTGCTTGTGTTCTTTTGCTTCCTCTTTTCCAAAGTTGCAATAGTGAAGTCATTTTTCATTATTAGTGAAACAAGAAGCATTAGACGAATTATTCAATTCACATTTACAATTAAACAAATGAATACTGTTTGCATTGGTTTTTGGATTTTGGAAAGGTTTTCTTTATAATTCAGCAACTGTTTGGATTCTTATTGAGAACGAAATTCTATGAAAATTTTTCATTCTTAAGTGCTTGTTAGTGAACGAAAAATAAACTCTTCTCCTTCCCATAATTAGAAGTTCATTGAAAAGAAAAATTGCATCTCATTATTTTTATCTTTTTTGGAGTCGAGTATCAAACATCATCAGTTTCCCTGTCATTCACCTTTGCGTAAATAACAACCACTAAAATCAGCGCTAATTAAAATCCATCTAGATTTTTTTTATTTTTAAGATCTTTACACCAACAATAGACTAGGACTAGAGATTTGGAATAGGCTATGAGAATAGCTTTCCAAAGAATTCAAGACAAACTCAGAATATTGCAATAGGGAGAGTAAATCCAATTTTTGTATAAGCATAGATGGGATTCGCCTCTCACATAGGGGTTACGCACAAGGTCACGTTCAAGAGAGCAAAAAAGATTATCCCTCTGACGCTTAATCGTTCATAGTAGTTAGATCGTATATTGGGGGTTCTTCTTGAGGTTCAAATTTCTTCATTTGGTCTTGAAGCTTCGTGAATTCCGAATCCGTTTGGGGTCCTCTGGAGTTTTACCGGTCCACTTGTCCCCAGTTCTCTTGAAGGATTTTAGACTTGATATCCTAACCGTACGTTCAGATTCGACTATCGACTGTACCCGCCCAAAGTATAACTGGGAGTTGGCATCCTTAGTAGCCACAATATTTAGGGTCCTTACATGAGGTTACAGTGAAGGGAAATCTTCATTGTACCTAGAACAAACATTGGTTAAACTCACTTGGGCTCCGTCGAGGGTAACCCACAGGTAAAACCTGAGGAATCTTGCACCAAGGTGTAAGTGCATTAAGCAGGTGACCAACGTAACTGATCCACCCACCCATATCTTAGCCCCTTATCACTTTGATCATGCGATGTTGGATTTCATCACCAACTAGCATGTTCATTGTGAGAAGGCATTGTTTGCTTGTTGGTTTTCTAGATTTTTAGCGAGTGTTGTTTATTTACTTTATTGCCTTTCAAAATTGAGACTGTAGATGAAAAAGGTCTTCGTAGATCACATATGATGAAAGGGTTTCCTCCAGAAGGCTACGAACCCTTACCTCCTAACTCACCCGAAGACACTTATTGTGAATAGGTTGAGAACCATTCAGACACTGGGAGTTCTGCTACTCCTTTGTTAGAAAATCCTGAGAGATCCTTGGTTACAGTTGAGGAAGGAACCTTTCCTATCAACCCCGCTTTACAAGTACCTCTCGATTCACTCCTTGTCTAATTAGATTCCTCAGGTAATGTTATAGTAGAAGATTTACCTCACTTACTATCAAGGCCATATAATCAGTTGGATATGGAACCCATACAACTAAATTTTAATTATGAATACACAACCCCAATCTGTTCTACTAAAATGGTAAATCCACAACAAAATCCCATGTTTTCTATATGGAGAACTCCATTGGGATGTGACCTTTATGAATAATTTAATTTTATCCGACCACATTTTTACCCTCCTACCTCCGCTAGTGCCGAGGTAGGACTGTCAGGTCAAACTATTGATCATCACATCAATCAAATAGTCAATACTGCTACAACCTCAGTACAAGTTCAAAGTAACACATGATTTGTGTTGCCTAGTCATGTGCAAAATACCTTGACAGTTAATCCTACCATACCTCTTCAACCCACAACTCCTTATATTCCAAAAAACCCTATTGGGACACTTGTGCATAATATAATGTAGAACCATTCCACACACATAAACTCAACTGCGAGACAAATTCCGACTAGGGGGAACATCCCTCCTGGGGGACAACCATCGTCTAGTGGATAGGAAAACCATCCTTACACATACTCGTGCCAACTGTAGGGAAACCCCCTTTCATCGGTCAAACCCTAGTTGTTACCCAATCAATGGTAGGATTTTCAACCTTCTTTCACATGAAACCCCTCACAATCCTGGGGACCACCCCAAGGAGGTATGTTTCATCAACCATATTAGGGAGGGCCATCATAACCCAACCCACAAGGAGGAATACCGAATCTCAATCCTTCTGGATTACATTATAGAAAACGTTTCCCAGGAGTCCCGAATCCTACTTGGGGTCCTCAAGGTCAACAATCTTATCCTCCCCAAGAGCCAAATCCATACCCTCCTCAAGGACAACCTAGTTACCCTCCTCAAGGGCATACTGGTTATCCACCTCAAACTAATAAGGCACACTATCCTCCCATGTGTTACACTAGATATCCTCCCTAGGGCCAAATGAGTTTCCCTTTTCCTTTCATGAATGCTCCTCAACATATGAATCCTACCTATGCTGGTCAACAAAAACAATACATGGGAGGGCCTATTGGATACAACTATCCACCTCAACCAGTTTACGGCCCTACTAGTGTCCCCATGCCACGCTAGTATCTTCCTCAGGTCAATCAACAACTACCATTCTTAGCCACTCTAGATATACCATATCTATCAAAATTGACAAATGATCCCATATTACATTCTCCTTTCTGTCCAGTTATTCCTGCTAAATTACCTTCTGATATCCTGAAATTTGACTGTAAACCTGGAGAAGACCCTATCAACCACATTATCAATTTTCATCTATGGTGTTCATCAAATTCACTTATGTATGATTTTGTCCGATTACGTCTTTTCCAGTGCACACTTATGGGTTCATCAACCAAATGGTACATTGATCTCCAATACGATACTTTTCAATATTTTAATTCCCTTTCCATGGCTTTTCTAACGCACTTTAAATTACCCATCTGTTACAAGAATGGTATAGAACTCTTGACCCCCCTTCATCAAGAAAACTTCGTACATATCTATGATCATATTCATGAGTGGAGATGACAATGATGGTTGATAAACGCAACCATTCCTGGCCAATTACTAGCTGAATGGTTCACTAAATCTATTTTACCTACGATTTCCCATGACATAGCCATGGGTGGTGTCATTACTGAAGAGGAAGACATAGCTCGTGCCTGGTATCTGGAATTGGTTTATTCTCAATCTGGTACTTTGTATGAATTGATTCCGAACGCTCCTTGTACGTTAACTGATCCATCAAAACCATCCTCCATAGCTCACGCAGATGGGCTTATCGGTTCTGTCAAAACCCAATCCAACTCACAATCGACTGAAACGACTAATCACTTAGTTACTGCACCCATTGCCGATTCGAATTCACTCTCATCCACCTCCACCTTGACTCAAATATCTGAGCTGAATTTAGTTCAATCGACTTATCCAAAACAATCAGGGGGGAAGAAGAAAATGAAAAATAAACCAAATAAAAAAAATAATCAAAATGAAAATCCAAAAACACCGACTCAACCACTTACTACTGAGAAATAACCACAACAAAAAACAAAATTTCCATGTCTCATTTGTGGTGACGATCACTACACATGATATTGTCCTCATTGCGACAAAGTTGCAATTTTTTTTAAAGGAAATTCCCAACCCGTTGTGTTGACACAACCTTTTCCAAAACAGCAGTCAATGGTTGCGCAAGCCCTTGCACCTCTGACAGGAGGCAATCCAAATCATTCTCCTAGTGAGGAAGCTTCATCGAGTGCACACATTTACATGTTTAATGGGATAGATTTGACCACTTGTACTACGACATATGACACTTCGACTAAACCTGATAAGGAAAAAGTAACTAATGGTACTACATCAAATCCACCATCCACCACCGTTACTCCTCCATTTGGGCCACTCCATATTGAGAAACCTATCTTTGACTCTATCTTACATCCACACAAGAGTACAATTCGAAATTAAACTTTTAATCCTAGTTCATGTGCTACTCAAAACTACAACATCATTGAAGATTTGGCCCAAGCACTGTGTGCTATGTCAACTCTCGAAGTTATACAACATTTCCCTAGTCAATGTAGGAATCTCTTGGCAACCATCAGAGAAATGGATCCCAAGTCATATAATAATATCATGTTTAACCTCGATAATTTTAAATCATGACTCTCTCACTAGCTTGCTTTCCAGATCAATGTTGTCATCCACAATCAACATATTCATCACACGATCTTGGATGAGGGGGCTTCCACATGTGCCATGTCGTTGGCTTGTTGGAAAGGGTTGAAATCGCCTTGTCTTAATCAATACCCTACTATTTTACAAGCATTCGATGGCAGAGGATTCCATCCTCATGGACTTTTATAGTCCTTATTTGTTTAATTGGGAGACAAGACTATTTCAGTAGATGTTGAGGTAGTCAATGCTCCCCTCGATTACAACTTGTTGTTATGAAGAATTTTTTTTTATTCCATGACCGTTGTCACTTCATCGGTGTTTCAATGTGTCTAATTTCCCCATCAAGGTAAAATTGTGACCATTGATCAGTTAGATTACTAAACCCTCGACGCTCGCACTCCTACAAGAAACAACATTCCTTTTTGGGAGATTCCAAGATCACTTACGCAAGTGTTGGAGTAGGTCTTGTAAAAGACTCTTCAATTATGGGTACCTTTTCTGAACTACTTCCTCCCACTTCACAACACATCATAATGATCAATATGATCTCTACTATGACACATCAATCCTATGAATCATTTGATCCATGGATTGTGCCTATTCCTTTAGAATTTGATGCACTAGGTGACACCATGCCATTTAGTCCTGCAGAGGTTGCATACGATGCCATCCAATCTGGCTCTCCTTCACCAGACGACCAACATCTACTGGCATCTATAACTTACTCATTGCCATCTTGGTTAACATCCCTATCCTCTACTTTCGATTATATCCTACATATTTTTCCATTGGAATGAATCTATTATGGAAATGCTTAACATCGAGGAGACACTATGGGATGATAACCACCATCGTTCATCCTTTATTTCGAGTTTGGATGACATTGAGAAAGATATATCCTCTATCTTTCCCAGTGATATTGTCGACTATCCCCAATCTCCAATACTCACTCAGGATACCATCTCCGAGGGGAATTTGGGAAACATCTCTTCTACAATTACTGTCGACATATCAATAAAAGAAGGTATTGTGGAAAACGTTCATCTAGGTGCAAATTATTCACCTGAAGAAGTTGAAAGTTATACCACTCTGTTCAAATAATTCCGTGACATCTTCACTTAGAGTTACGAAGAAATTCCAGGGATCGATCCATTGATCATTGTGCATGAGATAAAAACTTACCCAAGCATTAAACCTGTAAGACAAAAAATTCTCCCGGTTCATCCTAAGAAAACCACGACCATAAATGCAAAATTCGAAAAAATGTTGAAGTCTGGTTTTATTTGTCTTGTCCCTTTAACCAAATGGGTTTCCAACATTGTTTCAGTCACTAAGAAACAAGGGACCATTCATGTATGTGTCAATTATAGGGATATTAATAAGGCTTGTCGCAAAGACAATTACCCGACACCCTTTATCGACCAAATTATCGATAATTGCACTGGAAGTGTCATTTTTTCGTTCATGGATGGATTTTCTGAATACAACTAGATCAACAATCTACCGAATGATCAACATAAATAAAAATTCATCTGCCCTTGGGGGATGTTCGCTTATCAGAAACTGCCTTTGGTCTTAAAAACGTTGGAGCTACTTTTCAGCGAGCCATGTTGTACGCATTCCACGATATCAAACCTATTGTTGAACCCTACCTCGATGACTTACCCGCTCACTCGTCTCATCGACAAGACCACATTGGTCACCTATGAGCCATTTTTCTTCGATGTCAGGTTTACCACATATGTTTGAACCCCCATAAGTGTATTTCTACTGTTGAAGCAGGAAGCCTCCTCGACTTTGTAGTCTCCAACGATGAGATTAGGGTGGATCCCTTAAAATTCAAAGCCATTCTAGCTTTACTTCCTCCCAAAAACCTCACTCAACTGCAAAGTTTGCAAGGGAAGGAAAAATTACTTCGTTGTTTCATTTGTAATTACACTGATCCAGGTGGATATCGGTGGCCACCCACCTTTTCCAAATGGCTCAAAATAGTTTTCTGGCCATTTTGGCAATTTACTATTTTTAGCAGGTTTTAACTTCTGGGGCCATTTTGAGGGTCCAAATGAAGGTTTTTCAAGATATAAGTTCTCAATGATAGCCAAAGGAATAATTGATCCCCGAAAATGAATCTCCTTGACAATACCTTTCCAACGAGCTATCACATGCCTAAAACGGAGATCGTATGCAAAAGTTATGACCCCGGGAAGTTGAGGTACTCACTTACCCAAACGGGGCCCACATGACTTTTGGCGCTTCATCTCCTAGGGTTAGGTTTTTGGATGTCTAGGACTTTTGGCATTCCCATTTATTGTAAAAGGGCCTTCAGAGCCTCATTGTAATCATCTTCTCATGGATGCAAGTAACCGTCACATCTCTTCTCAAAGATAAGCTACCACCATTCTAGCGAGTCTTTCACTCTGTATTTTACAGTCTTTGTACATTTATTTCATGAATAGAAATCATGTATTACTGTATATATGTGTTTATGGTTGCATCTCTGATACATTTCTGTTATATTATTGAATATATGCAATATCTCTGTGCATTTCTTTATTATATCTCCGCTCTCATTTTGTGCCGAAAATAATCCAGATCATACGCCGAACTCACTAAGGGATTTATGCGATTGTTGCAGAAAGATACCCCTTTCATATGGGACAAAACTTCTCAATGCTCATTCGATGCCCTTAAGCAGACCTTAACAAACATGCCTCTTTTGAACCCACCAAATTATGCAAAAGACTATATCCTTTATTTGTCTGCCACTACTGCCACTATTTCTATGGTGTTAGTACAAGAGGATAATGATAGTGATGAACATGTGATCTACTATCTGAGTAAGAGTCTATCCGGTCCCAAGCTTCAATATTCGCATGTCGAAAATTTGGCTCTGGCAGCAGTTATTTCCATCCAAATATTTCACCATTACATTCTGTTACACATTACCATAGTCATTGCAGATTTGAACCCCATGTACCATATCTTGACTCGTCAAGTACTTTGGGGAAAATATTTGACATGGATCGTTATTCTCCAGGAATTCGATCTCAAATTTTTCAAATCAAAAGCTAAGAAATCGTTGGTTTTTGCAGAATTGATTTGCGATCTTCCCTATATTGATGAAGATAATGAGCCCAATGATTCTCTTCCTAATGAATCCCTGTTCCTCATTAGTACATCTGATCCTTGGTACAAAGATATTATTCTCTATCTCCAAACCCAACGTTTCCAGTCGAACATCTCACATGACGAATGGCGTCGTATTCGACACCACTCCAAATTCTACCTCATCATCGATGACACATTGTGCCGTCGTGGAATTGATACTATCCTACAACGTTTTTTAACCCACGATGAGGCGGAACGAGTGTTAAATGACTATCACCTTGGAGCTTGTGGAGTTCATCTCTCTGGGATGGCTACATCCCATAAATTATTACGTGCTGGTTATTTTTGGCCTTCTATATTCAAAGATTGCATCGAGGTTGTTAGAAAATTCCCACCTTGTCAATATTTCAGAAGAAATCATGTACCCACCTTGCTCCGCTGCATCCCATTGTCGCCATCGACCCCTTTTCAAAATGGGGCATTGATTTTATGCAATGTAAGCCTACCTTAGCCGGGGGGCATGGTTATATCATCGTTGTCGTTGATTACTTCACTAAATGGGATGAGACTATGCCTACATTCCCTAACTA
Source organism: Picea engelmannii (assembly GCA_009831015.1). NCBI lineage: Eukaryota > Viridiplantae > Streptophyta > Pinopsida > Pinales > Pinaceae > Picea > Picea engelmannii. Next base: position 161,212 of record ML809244.1, read on the forward strand.
TGGTCATATTGCAACACTCTTCATGTTTAACCATATCATAACTTGATTTAGTTTCCTGCAAGCTATTTTAACTGATCATGGCTCACATATATAGAACTACGTGATGAGTGAATTGCACACCAGGTTGGGTTTTCTCCATGAAAACTCATCCCCCTAATATCCTCAGGCGAATAAACAATTTGAAGCCATCAACAAAGTCCCGAAGACCATGCTCCAATGCATGGTGGGAACAAACAAAACCTCTTGGAACTTGCAAATCTTCTCCGCACTCTGGGCCTATTGAAATTAAGTGAAAACTGCAACAGGATTCACACCATTCCAGTTGGTATACACCATAGAAGCAGTGTTACCAATCGGATGTGAGATCCCTTCATTGAAACATACCATATAACTCCTACCTCACACTTCTGTTGAAGAAGAATGATTCCTGTATTTAACCAAGTTGGAGGAAACTCGTCATGATGTTGCTCTCATCAACGAGACATATAAAAAACAAATGAAATATCAATATGACAAATCTGTTCGACCTCGTGCTTTTGCAGAAGGAGATTTGGTCCTAGTCTATGATCAAGATTGTGATGAGATGGGGGTAGGAAAGTTAGAACCCATGTGGCATGGGCCTTATATCATAAAATGTGTGATACACAAATGCGCCTACGAGTTAGTTGACTACGATGGAATATATCTCGGTGAGCCTTGAAATAGGATTTACCTCAAGAAGTAATATGCATAGAATATCTCACATGTGTGCTTTGTACATTATTGTACTATACACTCTTGACTTGGTGAGTATTTTATTTTGCGTAAACGAGTTTTGTCTTAGCTTCTTATACCTTGTTTTGTGATTGCATGTGCATATTCCATCACCCTTTTCCATCTATTTTGGGTTTGCGGATGGCACTAGTCAACACTCCTAGAATAATGCTTCTGCAGCTTGGGTCATCTACCACTCTGGCGAGTTGGTGAGTTTAGGAGGAATTTGACTCATATCTGCGACCAATAACATGGCAGAATATCATGTTGTCATCAGACACTTAACTGAAGCTTCCTCTCTAGGTATAAATCAATTGATTATCAACCTAGATTATCAACTCGTGGTCCATCAACTTAATCACGAGTACGCAACACAACTCCATTTTACTACATCTCCAACTAAGGGTTCACTGTCTCAAAAAATTGTTTGAATTTCTCCAATACAGACACATACCGAGAGAAATAAATACAACTTTGGATTCGTTAGCTAATTACATGTTTGATTGGTATCTTGCACATAGATAAAACATTTCGAAACATGAATCATATGTACACAAAAACATCACATAAGGTAAAAAAAAATCAACATAGATAAGCACCTCAAA